>CABHPQ010156321.1:0-27599 GCA_902168405.1 Peromyscus aztecus | reverse complement strand
TGTGTGTGTGTGTGTGTGTGTGTGTGTGTGTGTGTGTGTGTGTGTGTTTAATGTAGAAGGTGATAGAAGATGACATCTAATGTCAACATCACATGTCCGGAGGCATGTAAATACCTCCCCCAACACACCTAACTTTTAAAAACTTGATACGCTGGTTTTGACTTGATTTATGTCAACATGCAGTAAACCTAGAATTCCTAAAACTCTTTTTGAACAAGAATAAGATTGGGAGATTAAACAATGTAAACCTGTTTTATCAAGACAGTTTACGGCTGAGAAACGTTAGAATTTAAGAATGGGCAAAAAGTGAATTCATGTTTCACCATTGTAAATTCCCTCAACCTTTCGTAGGTTGCTGGCTGGAATATAAAATAATAGTAAAACAGCTTTGGAAAATAATCTATCAGTTCTTTATAAATGTGAACATACACTCACCCCACGGCTTAGAAATTCTGCTAGGTATTTCCCCAGAGACATAAAGATATTCATCTGTCTACCTAAATATGTGTCCCAAATTCTGTGTAGAGGCCTCAGTTACCCAGTTTGTAGTTGACCAAACAAATTGTCCTATCTCCATGTGATGGAGTAAGGCACAGCAATACCAGAATGAACTGATGAGCTTGCTCTGTTGCTGGGGCTGTGTGTAAGTACACCAAATGTTAGCTACTCCAAGCAGCATATGCTTGTTACCCTAGAATTTCTGTGAGTCGGGAGCCCGGGCATAGCCTAGCTGGGTTCTCTTGTGAGAATCTTGTCAGACTGTGATGCAGGTGCCAGGCAGGCGATGATCTGCCTTCTTCCCACCTGGGGACTCACTGGCAGCATCAGTTCCTTGCAGTTTTAGGACTAAGCTTCAAGTTTTTGCTGCGTATTTGAGAAGCCACCCTGAATCCTAAAGGTCACCAGATAATTCTTGTATATCTATAAGATATACTTAAAGTTCATTTACCAGAAAATGTAATGTGAAACAAGACTCATTTCACAATATGTCTTTTGAAGAATTTCTCAAACTTGAAAAAAGTGTACCTTTATTTATTTTTATGAGGTGCCAGCTCTCAAAACTGGTGAAGATCTCTTTTTTCTTTTTCTTTTTTAGTTATGAGACTTTATGAGTATCTTCCTTAAGTGAAATAAACATCTCTTCAAAATTTATATATTTTGAATGCAAACCGTTAACTTCTTTATCCTCTGATTTTGTTCACGTACTAACTTGATGGTAGGATATATAATTTACCATAGATGGTTGGCAGTGTTTCTAGAAGGATCCTAATGCCTGTAGAGATTTGAAGAAAGTACACCTCATGAAGTATTCTTCTCCCTGCTTCTTTTAGTCTCTCTACATGATTAATGGGAGCCTTAATTGCATGCTCACCTTTATACTCGGTATAGTTTGTATGTGCCGATGGGAATATTAAGGTTCATGCATAGTGATGAGAATGTAAATGAGCGCTGATGAAAGACTACTAGGATCTCAGTGCTTTAACTGCCCAGTCCTTTGGCTGAATTCTCTTTGAACAATGCTAACATAAAGAGGACCAATACAGAATTCACCTTACAGATATTTTGCCAGCAGTAAGAACATTTTATGATTCATAATTGGATAGAGGTTCTATTTAGATTGTTCTGAGATTTAAAAGTCATGCTTCAGTATTATTGCTTTTTCCATTCCCTCTTCTTCTGCCTTTTGCCGGCTCTCACCAGGACATGTCTGTACGACCTGTGGTAGCTGAGGAAGTGTATCTGATTGTCAGAATGAATGATCACATGGACCGTGTCCAGCTGTGGTCTTTACTGGATACTTAACAAACAGCAGTGCCACCAGCCATCATCTAAAGATGTTTCGGGTATCTGGTTTTTGAAGAATCAAAAATGTACAAGCTTATTGCAGCAGTTAACATTTATATATCCATTTAAAGCAAAGATAGTTAAATGGTCATCTCAATGAAACCTAGGGAAGCCCTTGGTTCTTCTTTAGAGAATAATGTGCTGTGCCAGTGACTAGGTGGCACTCAGCATCTTAAACTTATAAATGGATATTTTAAACTTAAAACCAATAAACATCAGAAAACATGTTTCAATACAGTATTATTTGCAGACACTGAAAATTATAGTTCTATAATTTTGATGTCATAAATGTTCTTTCAGTTTTTTTAAACTAACATTTAAAGATGTAAAACAAGCAATAGTCTTCCCCCAATGTCTTCACCTTTATTAAAACCTTTTAAAATGAGGAGTAGGTGTGCAGCTTGTGGTGGAGTGCTTGCCTGCCATACACAAGGCCCTTGGGTTCAATCCCCAAGTACTGAAAAAGACAGAAGTTTTTTTTTTTTTTTTTTTAATGCTTTGGGTTCATTAAAACATCTTTTTCCAATCTTGGGAGAAATCTGAAAATGCTGGTTTGTGGATTTGCCAGTAAAACAGTCCTTTTGTGGTTTTCTCCTGATGATAATGTGCATTATGCCATTGTATCTTTTCATCACAGTCTCATGCCCACTGGTATGGATTTATAGACTCTAGACTATACAGTATCATTAGTAAAATATATAATAGCTAATCATGAAGGTTTTTTAGGCGTTATGGTAGTGGTTTACATTAGATATATACTTGTTGCTGAGAGGATTGTACTAAATGACAGCCCTGGGGTTGGCACAAATTTTCTTTAAAGGGCCAGATGGTATTTTGGACTTTGTGGGTCATTTGGGCTATTACAGTTGCTCAATTCTGCCACTGTAGCCATAGATACAAATCAGCACGGCTATGTTTTGATAAAATTTTATTTATAGACACTGAAAATTTAAGTTACTTATAATTTTCATATGTCATGAAATATGCATCTTTTGACATTTAAGAAAAAGCCACATAAAGATGTAAAAACAAGCAGTAGACTGGATTTAGCTTGAGTCTCAGATTTACTGAACACTGTCCTGGTGGGTGGTTGTTCTGAACTAAGCTTCTAATGTGAATTAAGGCTGAAGAGTTATCTGAAACTTTTGAGAGGTATGGGATTTACACTGAATGATTTTAAATCAAACCTGTCTCCTGGGGGGAAAAATTGACAAATACAAATAGCTTATTTGGCCATAAAGAAGCAGCTGAAAATGTTGTAAATCACTTCTTTTCCTTGACGGCATAGAGGAGTTTTGATGTTACTAAGCCATTTTTTCTAATGGGCAAGAAGAACTATTGCAATGAATATATGTATGAACTGAACATGTGTATTCAGTAAGTATTAAGAACCTACTTTCTCAAGGCATTTGCATGATAGAAAGATAAATTTCCCATTGGTGCGCCCTGACCTTGACAGCCTATAGTCATATAAAATCTATGCAAGTTTTGGTTCAGATGGACCAAATAGAAGCTAAAGATAGTAAAAAGAGAGTGCAGAAAAGAATCAGAAGTAGAAAAGTTCAGAAATGGAGTAGAGAGTGCTGAACATGGAACCTGCTGGAGATGCACATCTGGGGTCAGTGCAGGAGAGCGCAGCAACCGGGAAGTATTCCAGCCCTCAGCTGAATGTCCATCTCCATACCCACGACTGCAGAACTAGACTTTGCAGAAAGGTCGGTCCTGATGTTATCATGTGGATGATAAGAGGCATTTGGTAAAGCTAACTTGAAGAGCGGTGTCTGCTCAACTGATAGAGCTGTGCCTCCACAGCCACTTGACCATTTTAATACCCAGCCTGCTTCTCATGAATTATAGAGCCATAAGCACGTTGCTCAGTCTGTCTGAGCCTCAGTTCCCTGGTGTATAGAGTGGGGTTGATGATTTGTGCTTTCTGACATGGGTAGGCTCGAAGCTAGCCCTCCTCCTGCTCTGGTGCCCTTTGACTGCTGCTGAAGGTTGACAGACTGCTTAGGAAAGCATGGTTGGTTTCAGAGCCAAGGACAGGAGCAGATCTGATTTGAATCCCACCATTACTACTTAACCTTCAAACCTGGGGAATTATCTAATTTCCTATAAAATAAGGATACTTCATGGTTTTATAGAGAAAGCTGAATCAACTAAAATTAGAAAACAGTTTTACTTTTTCCAAAGCAGTGCTTCTCAACATGTGGGTTGCGACCCCTGTGGGGTCATTTTGGCCCTTTCACAAGGATCTCCTAAGACAGTCAGAAAACACATATAATTACATTATAATTCATAACAGTAGCAAAATTACAGTTATGAAGTAGCAATGAAAATAATTTTATGGGTGGTGGTCACCACAACCTGAGGAGCTGTGTTAAAGGGTCGCAGCATTAGGAAAGTTGAGAACCACTGGTATAGACTACATTACCCACAGTGAGGTTTTCAGAATCTCCTGTAAACCCTCATAGGACAAGCAGATGTTATTGGATTTTTGCTTTTTAAAATCACTTATAAAAATGCATAAGGCTGGGTGTGGTGCTGCATACCTTTAATCTTATCCTTGTGAGGCAGAGGCAGGAGGATCTCTGTGAGTTCAAGGCCAGCCAAAGCTACATAGTGACATCCTGCCTCAAACAAAACAAAACAGAAAAACAAACATAGGTGTATTGAATAAAATTGAATAATAAGAGTACATTTATATTTTCATATGCTAAATAGTGAGCAGAATATATATGTAAATACAAAAATCATGGCTTTCATAAACAACCATTCACTGCAGATACCATTTTAATTTCCATTTTACAGAAGAAAAATCTGATGCTTTGAAAATGAAATGAGTTACCCTGGGTACCATAGCTCGGAAGTGATGGAGGTGAGGGGAGAAGCCAGAGAGTCTGACTCTAGAACGTGCTTGGTAGCTTTTCTGGAGGCAGCTGCTGCACGCCCTTCCCTTTGACGCAGTGTCTACCAAGTGGGCACTGAACCAGTGTCTGTCCCACCTCTGGAGCCTGCCTCCCGAGAGCTAAAGTGAAGACTGATGGTCTGCAGCCAGAGAAGGCAGCTGCCCACTAGAGCACATAAGAAGAAAAATTTCTGTAATAAAAACTTCCCTAAATCCTTGATAAATTGGGCAATTACAAATTCAGATTTCCAGAATAATATAATTTTGACATTGCCTTGAACTTTATTGTGATTTGTCCTTTATGCCATAGACTAAATTGAATTCTGATGATTATGAGCTGTGATTTTGAAGATATGAAACTGTCTTCCTGATAGTCTAGTATTTTTTTCACAACACAGATCACCTGACATTATACATCTGTGTGTTTATTTCCTGTACCCCACTTCCTTAGTATATAAGCTGCAGTAGATTGAGGCATTTCATCTGCTCAGTTCCTTGCTAAAGCTCCAATATTTAAAACAGTACATCATAGATGTTCAGAAATATCTTGTAGGCACGAGTGAATAAAATGTTTATGTATGTCCAGCAAGATGGCTCAGCAGGTCAGAGCTCTAACGACCAAACCTGACAACCTGAGTTCCATTTCCCAAACCCTACATGGTGGAGGGAGAGAACTGACTTTGGGGGGTTGTCCTCTGACCTCCACACATGCTGTTGGGTCCCCCATTAAAAAATGTAAAAGAAAAATGTTTAATATGGGTAAATTATGGAAAACAAACTTCTAAATGCTATTTTTCATTTTAGCATGGATTAGAAGAACAAGAAAGACCCCACCTACTATGGAGGTAAGAATACATGGGAAAATATTCAGATGGTTTATGATTGTAATACTGTGTTTGTCAGCTGAGACCTTGTACTATTAAAGATACATAAATTCTTGGGAAAAATATAACACATCTCAGTATTAATTTTACTGTGTAAGAAATAATTCTCAAGGATTTCTAATAAAATAATATATTATTACAATATATTAGCATTGCATAGTAATATTGTGTGATAAAAATATGTGCACGTTTTCCTCATACATTCTTGTAATTATAATTTTTCTTTATTCTTAAAATTTTCATGCCTGCATTCAGTGAAATATGATTATATCCACTTTCCATTTCTCTTCATCATCTACCCTTCTTCCCCTCTAATCATGCCCCTCTTGCAACTCCATGTTTCTTTTGTTTTTCTTCTTTCTTTTTCGATAATCCATTGAGTCCTTCTAGCCCTGCCCATATGTGCATGGACATGGGCTAGCCACTTGCACAGGAAACTTGCCAGTGGGAACACCCTTGAAAGAGAATGATTCTCCCTCCCGCAGCATCCATCAAGGGCCAGTAGCTTCTCATCAAGGACTGGGGCCTGGGGAGCACACAGCCCACCCATCCATGCTGGAAGTTTGGCTAGGTTGACCCTGTGCAGGTAACCACAGCCTCTGTATGCTCCTGAGTACAGTAGTCATGTTACAGCATTGTAAAGCGCTCCCCCATCCTCCAGTCCCATCCTCCTTCTTGCATTCATGACATTCCCTGAACCCTGGAGTTGGGAGGAGGTTGATCAGTCTCTTGTTCGCAGCACTGAAGACATGCCATGTCTCTGCCCTGACTAAAGCCACTGTGAAAAGAGTCGTCTTTGACCTAGGTTGAGAGCAGCCTAGGTCTGTAAGTATAAATGTGAATATTTTAGAAGGCAATTTGGCCACATGACTGCAATAAATGCACATCTTATGGAATTTATCAAAAATATAAAAAACACACTTTAACAGGAAAAACTACTTTCTAAGCCAGTTGCCTGCAATACTATCTACTCAGAATACTGAAGCAGGGGGATGGTTGGTTTGAGGCCAGCCTGAGAGCCTTGGGGACAGCAGTCTTTAAAATTTTAGAATAGTGTATGTTTGAAGTAGCAGTTTGTTATAAACTCAAACACTATGACATTACTATTTCTCTCCTGGCCAACTTGAAGGGTGAAGAGATCAGTTTCTAGTACAGTTCTTGGGGTGCTCTGGCCAGTGGAAGGTCTGTTCCTCCCACAGCTTGTTGACTTCATTCCCTGACCTCCTTCTACCTGCTCCATTCATACTCCTTAGAGGAGCTCCTGGGAGTCTCTTGGGGTTAATGCTTCTTTCTGTGGCCGTCAGCTGACAGACATACCTGCTTATATTTAATATTTTTTAAAGGCTCATTCGGATCATAGGATTGCCTCTCTGAAGTCTTTTCTTTTTTCCTTCCTTCCTGCCTTCCTTCCTGCCTTCCTTCTCTCTTCCCTTTTGTTCCCTCCCTTTCCCTCCTTCCTTCCTTCCTTTTATTTTATTTTTTTTCTTTTTTTGAGACAGGGTTTCTCTGTATGGTCCTGGCTGTCCTGGAACTTGCTCTGTAGACCAGGCTGTCCTCGACCTCAGAGATTTGCCTGCCTCAACTTTCAGAGTACTGGGATTAAAGGTGTGTGCCACCACTTGGCTAACTTCTCAACTTCTTAAACTCATACACAGATTTAATCACTTGTAGCTGAAGTTTTCTCCAGTCCTGCCTGGTCCATGGTCAGGACAAATCTCTTTCACCGCCAGTCCCGCAGCCGCTCAGACCCAACCGAGTAAACACACAGACATTTATATTGCTCACAAACTGTATGGCCATGGCAGGCTTCTTGTTATCTAGTTCTTCTATCTTAAATTAACCCATTTCTGTTAATCTATATGTCGCCACGTGTTCCGTGGCTTTACATGCTGCTCCCTGGATGGCAGGCTGGCATCTCCTCATTCAGCCTTCCTCTTCCCAGAATTCTCTTCTTTGCTTGTCCCGCCTATACTTCCTGCCTGGCTACTGGCCAATCAGTGTTTTATTTTTACAGAGGGATACCCACAGCAATCACTCCTTTCTTGGGCACCCTGGCTTAGACACCTTTTTAGGCCCTTGGAATTTAGTGTTCAAGTTTATAGTTTTGTTTATTCACCTTTCTGATGACATCATAACCACCTGGTGCAAAGCTTGATTTGTTTTTGTGAGGTTGGTTTTTATAGGCAGATTTGAGTGATGAGCTTGAGTTTCTATCCACCAATTACAGATTAACCTTGTAAAACTGAACGTATTTCCAAGTTGAACACTGCTTGCTCTGTTTTCACAGAGGTTCACATTCAGTTACAGTACATCAGTATGGCTCAGCACCTGTTCTGTAGTGCAGGATGAAGTGAGCTATAGTTCACCAAACCAATGAGCTAGACTTTTCCTGATTCTTACCTTACTAGAAGCCATTAGTAGCAAATATTTAAAAATAGTGTTCTTTTTAGACTAACAGAATAGTTAGAAGCACAATAAGCTTTTTTTTTTTTTTTGAAAAGTGGCCATGCTTTTTGCTAATTATTGGCAAAAGGCATGATGATTCAGTGATATGTTTACAGACAGTAAGAAAAGAAAACCACAATATTAGTGGTCTGCCTACTTTATTTTCAATATATGCTTCATGAAAAGGAAAAAGGAGTTCGAGACACCAATAAAGAAAGACCAGTCAAAAGTGCTTAGAAATGGTGCTGTTGTAGTCTAGGCAAAGGTTGAGTAGATGTGTAGGAGCACTTATCATGGCTTTGGTTACTAACTGGACCATTGTCTTGACTCTGGGCTGGAAGCTCCAAAGACTCATTTTGTCCAGTGGTCATGAAATGGTTACGAGAACTCCGAGTACTGGTTTACAGTGGGAAACTATCAAAGCAGGGGAAGCAGGAGCTTGGTTAGTGTTCAAATGAGGAGAAGTAGGTAAAACAGACACTTAACTACTCCATGCTTATTTAATGTTGCTTACTGCATCCACCACACAACTGAGATAGTCCGACCCCCAGGGTGCAAACAGTTGAGAGATTGTATGTTGTTACCGATATCTCCTCAGACATGCAGAGCCTTGTGGATTGGAGCAGAAGATTGTCAGGTGCTGGTTCGGCTTCCACTGTCACGGACAGTAGTTATCTGGATTGTCCGCCAGCATGTGTCTCTTGACCCCCTTTCCTGTCTGCTCCCCTTCTGAGTGACATCCTCTTTTACTGTCACGGCTGTTGTAGTGTGGTCTGATGCTGCCAGCCCTGCAGCTTTACTTTGGCTTTACCTTTTCATACTTCTACTCTGGCTTATAATATGTCAATTTTGCAGCTTAACATTCAGAGAAGAATATTGCTTCTGAATTCTTGAGGCCTATTTCAGAGTTGTCTCCAAGTAACTGACAGTCATTGAGTTCTCTGTGCTCAGTATTATTAGGCTCATTTTATAAGTTGCCAAACTGAAAAGTCTTAAGTTTGGCGTTTTGCATATATAGCCCTACTTTCCTGTTGACTTAAATTACAAAGGTGGACTGTGTTCCTTCGAAAAGTAGACACTCCTCATATCCCAAATCTCGTATTTTTAGGAATGTGGTAGAAACTTATAAGAAAATTGTAGCATGTTCACATGGGATCTAGCATCATTAATTAAAAATGAGTGAAGTAGAGCTGATGTCTGAACATGGGTAAATCTCAGAAAACATGGTATTGCACAAGAAAAGCAAGTCACAGAGGATTCCATACTGGTTGCTATCCGTGTAAACTTGAAAGTAGGGAAGGAATAATGACGTTCAGTTAAACACAGGAGTTCACTTTTACAAGTCCAGTGGAAGTGACAGCAACAATGTACTTGAAAAGGCAGAGAGGACAACTGTGTTTGGAAGCTAGAAAGCGCACGGACAGGGGGTGACACCTTTAACACAACTGTCAGGAAGAAAAGGCCAGAGGTAACGCAGCTTAAACACAGAACTCAACACGCTCAGTAACTGGCCGTGTCTAGAAACTCTGAACATGGGTGACTTGGTGCTAAAAACTAGGAACTGATTGGAAACTTTAGAGATAATTAGATGCCGGCCATTTAAGAGAAGAAACAATAAAGTTAGATATTGCAATTTTCTTCTATCAACGTCATCATTGATTCAGGGAAGAGTCATCTGCAGATACTAAAACTATTGGTTCCTAGTCTTTGGAATAATAGGTCTCATGATCTGAAAGCGTAGCCCCATGAATTACTTATTAATTATAAAAGGGGAAATAGAGCTTCCTAATAGACAAACCTGGCAGGGAAAACCCTCGCCAGATGGTCAAATGTTTTGCTAAGTTGTAGAAAACTGGTGTTTTGAGTGCCCTCATGTTTGAGGCAGAGAATAAAGCATCACCCATAAAATAATCTTCCAAACTGTATAACCCTAATATAGTCATGAGGAAATGACCAGAAAATCTAAATTGGAAATATTCCATCAAACCTGTCATGTCAGGGTCATGAATAACTAAGGTATGTAAACCTGACATCTCAGTTGTGTAGGACTTTGCTGTGAAGGATGGTTAGAGAAAACTGGTGAAGTCGAGACCTGTGCCATGTATTAGAAAAATAACATGTGTCAGTGCTAAATCTGCAGAAAAGGATGCTCTTAAATTCACATTGTGGTAGTGTGCATCCAGGCAATGTCTCCTTTCTATCCTGCTGGAAACTCCAAGTTCATTCTCATAAAAGAGAAAACAGTCTAAGCAAATCTAAGGAAAAGGGAACATTCTGAAAACCAAGCAGTTGGGCTCACAAGGTTGATCACCAGGTGAAAGTGCTCACCGTGCGAGCCTGCCAACCTGAGTTCAATTCCCAGATCCTCCGGTGGAAGGTAGGCTTGACTTCAGAAAGTTGCCTGAGAGAGAGAGAGAGACACACACACACACACACACACACACACACACACACACACACACACACACACACACGATAATGATAGCAACAATGAGGGTGGTGGTGATGATGATATAGATGAATATATTAAAAAGAAACGTTGAAAACAGAGTGATTAGATGAATATGTAGCATTGAAAATGAGACCCTATTTTTCTCACTGCTAAGATCCTAGAACCAAAATAAACAGGCCTTCATGCCCCAGGTGGGGTACTGAAAGATACTCTCTGGGATTTCTGAGCAACCGAGAACAACGTAAAACCTCAGTTAAGGACACTGAGTTAACAACCTCATAATGGTGTTATATAGATCTGCCCATCAGATTTACATAGAAATACTCGGCATCTTCAGAGTGTCTAATATGAAAGACAGAAGCCTACATAAATAAGTAAATAATCAGGGAAGGGCAACTTGGGTAACACGAATTGCTTAAAAACCTTACTACCGTCCTCAGAGACGAAGCAAGAACAAAATGCTGCTTAAGAGAAGTAGTTTCATCACACAAATGGTCTTGGGGGAAATATCATCCATGAAAATATTTCATGGAAAGATTAGAACTTAAGTTGAAGGCGTTTTCTATGAAGCGGGGCCAAGGACGGTGGCTACAGGAAAGGAAATGGTTGGCAGCACTGGAAGCTAGAGACGGTGCCCTCGGTGCATAGGTGGGGGACAGCCTGCAGTTCGTGCCCATTGTCTTCAACTAAGCCTGACGGTGGAAAACATTTTCGAACATGGGCGACCTTGCAGAATCGTTTTCTACAGACCCTTTGTCAGGAAGTTATGGAAGTGCAAAGATGACAGGACGGGAGACCAGGTTCCAGCCTCGGCAGTAGAGCTAGAGTACAAGGGCGGCTAGACCAGGAAGTGCTGGGCAGTGAAGGCAGGGAGAGAATGCTCTCTCCAAATGGTGAAATACGTAGAGGATGTAGCACATCAGAACATAGCAAAGGAGCCTCGCTTATAAGTCAGTTATGGTGATATTTTATTTGTGCTGAAATGTGATTTTATTTGTATGTTAATGAAGTTGCCTGGAGAACAGAGCTCAGAGCAAGCCATTTAGCAGAAGTCCAGTGGTGGTGGCACACACCCTTAATCTGATCACATGGCAGGCAGAATCTCTGTGTGTTCAAGGACACAGCCAAGAGGCGACCCGAACCTTTAATCTCAGTATGAACCATAGAGACCTGGAAGTCTGTATAGACAGGCAGTGATGAGGAAGTCATGTGGTTGGGTTTACAGCCAATGAGAAAGCAGAACAGAAAGGCAATAAAAAGATAGGACACAGGAAGAAGGTCTCTCAGGGAAAGGACAGCAGTGAGTGATAAGATAAGGTGGTCTTAGCTCTTGGCTACTGCTTGATCTCTGGGCTTTCAACTCTTTATTTGGCTCTGTGTTTCTTTAATAAGATCGTTTAGAATTACATCTACAGTCAGTGTGTGCAAAACAGAATTCATTAGCTCTAGTAGAAGCAAAGCATGGTATCTTAGGGTTTCTATTGCTGTGAAGAGACACCATGACTACAGCAACTCTTATAAAGGAAAACATTTAATGGGGTGGCTTATAGTTTCCCAGGTTTAGTCCATTATCATCATAGTGGGGCATGGCAGCATGTAGGCAGACATGGCACTGGAGAAGTAGCTGAGAGAGACACTGGGCAGTATCTTGAGCATATATAAGACCACAAAGCCCACCTCCACAGTGACACACTTCCTCCAACAAGACCACACCTACTCCAACAAGGCCACACCTCCTAATAGTGCCACTCCCTTTGGGGGCCATTTTCTTTTAAACCACCACACATGAGTAGAAAGAGAAGTAATCCTAGCATACTACATGAGTCACTAGTTAAACATATTCATGCAGAATAATGTAAATATTGAATATTGAACTGTAACTGGTGGCTGTTGGAAAACAAGGTTGGAGTAACTCTTTATTTCCAATTATAAGGAGTTAATGCACAAAGCTTAAATCTGAGTAACACAGGAGTGATACACAGTTACATGGCAGCTGCAGAATGCCTGGAGCAGAGCCTGTTAGAGCTCTTAGGCAGTTCTTTGGATCCTTGGTTTGCCTGTGCTGTGACCATAAGTAGCAAGTGGGCTCTGTGGGGGGGGGGGGGGGCTGTGTGTGGAGCCCTGTGTGGGGGGCCCTGTGTGGGGAGCCCTGTGTGGGGAGAGTACTTTAGGAGCACCCTTGAGCCCCAGCTTTCATCCGCAGTCCTGCAAACAACCATACAGAATCAAGTCAAATGTATAAAGTAGTTTCTTGGAGGGAAGGAATGATAGTATTTTTCATGACAAATGTTTTTGTGACATTAGCCCTACAAACATTGACTTAAAGGGAAAAAGAATTGTTTTGTTTTGAGAGACAGGGTCTCACACTGTAGCTCAGGTTGGTCCTGAACTCACACGGGTTTTCTTGTCTCCGTCTCCTGACTGCTGGGGTCTTAGACATGAGTCCCATGCAGTACTACAGACTTTCTTGGCTTAAGCTTTGTAAGCCAGACCATTCTGTAGTAGACCTGATAGTTACTGCAAAATGGGTCTGATTGTGGTTGTTGCCAACTCAGCCACTAGTCAGGGTTCTCAGGCTGTCTGCCTGTACTGCTGGCATGCAGAGGCTTCCGGTCCAGTATTTAGGTTCAACAGCTTCAGGAAATCAATTTCCATGTTCTCTCTGCATGGACAGTCTTTCACTTAAAAGAAAGAAAAAAATCTGCCTGAGAACGCCTGGCTTGCTGGTTTCCAACTGACCTCTAAAATTACTATTAGAGGTGTCGACTTTTTAAAAGGAAAGAGTATTGTCCATACCTGACTATGGGGCCTTGCTTTGGGGTTTAAAAATCTCCAGGCACCACAGACACCATTGAAGAATGACTCTCACCTGAGAGAGAGTCCCTCAGCAGCAAAGCCAAAACAAAGCTTCAGTAAAAATGATCTGAGTAGCAACACATTGTTTCTATTGAGAACACAAACTTGCAGCCAGTCTCCAAGACAAGAGCTGCTCGGTCCACCTAGCTAGCTAGTTATCCACTTAGCATCCTAAAGTTTAAAATTCAGAAGTGTGAAAGTTGTCATGGGGATGCATAGTAACAAATTTATTTGAATTTCAAAATTAACCCAGACTTTCTGACAGAGAGTAAGTCAGATCTGGCTGATCGGGTTTGACAATCAGGACTAGCTTTGCCAATTAAGTTATATGGTTATATCTTCCATAAACTGAGCAAGCTGAACTGAAGCTCTGAGGCTTTAAAAAATATTTAAAGCCTACATTCATTGTACGATCACTACTGATGGGGGCTTTGCTATTGATTGTGCCGACTGAAATGCGATGTGGTTTGTAGAGTCTTAGGGCGTAAAAGTGCTGCTGTGGTTTATGGATGTGTCGAGATGCAGTGAAGGCATTAAAGCATGCATGAAAGTGACGGGCAGGAAAGGAAGCATGAGGCCATTGTTACTGGAGGAGAAAGTGGGAGAGGCCACTGGGGCGTTATCGTATCTGCAGAGTTTAATCCATTCCATTTGATAGTGGCCACAAGGAGTATATTGTTAGCTATTCATATTTTTGTTCGTGAAATATTCTGTCTAAAAAGAATACCAAGAGGGCCCACTTGTAGTTCAGTGAGTAGAGTATTGCTTAGCATGCCCTGGGTTCGATTCCCAGTACTGCATAAACCAGGCATGGGGTACACCTGTCACCCCGATACTCTGAAGGTGCAGAAGGATCAAAAGTTCAAGACCATCCTGGCTATGTAATAAGTTTGAGACCCTGCCACAGTAAGATAAATAAATAAGCAATGACTTACACATCAAATCACATCAAATTGAGCCAGGCAGTGGTGGCGCACACCTTTAATCCCAGCACTCAGGAGGCAGAGCCAGGCGGATCTCTGTGAGTTTGAAGCCAGCCTGGTCTACATAGTTCCAGGATAGCCAGGGTTACACACAAAGAAATCCTATTTTGAAAGAGAGAGATCAGATTGAATCTCTATTAGAATAATAAGATATTCTTTTTTAATGCAATATTTTCATACAATATAATCTAATTATGGTTTCCCCTCCCCCAACTCCTCCCAGCTCCTCCCCACCTACTCACTCCCACACCCTTTCTTTCTCTCATTAGACATTCTTAAACTAATAAATGAGATACTTGAAATTCAAACATACTTAAGCACTTAAAAGAATTTTCCTAGCAACATACATAGAAAACAAATCAGCAGGATTTAATTTTTGAAATTCCTTCTGAAAGTCATAATGCTTAATTTGGCTTATTATTTATTCAGTTACCATCAAATACCTCACATGGACTTAAAAGTAAATATATTTTCCCCTGTAGACTTCTTTTGCATATACCAACCTGATCTAATTGCATTTGACATAATACTGTTAAGTTATATTTAGTTTCTGATTTTAGTACCTTTTTTTTTTCATTCTGTGAAACTGCATTAGTCCATTATGATAAAATTGCAAAGAAAAACTATTCACGTATCATGCTTAGAAATGGGGTCTGACTGCAGTTTACACAGGAGTATTGTGTGTTCTGTGACACTGTCACTCTGGGATCCTGTACCTACAAGGCTGAAAAGCTTGCTCACTGGCCTGTTCTCCTGGCGTTTCCATCACCCCAAGACAAAAGACATGGATGACCTGGTTTACCGCCGCCGTAACAGACAACCTGGGCAGTGTTATGCTAGTCCTTTGGCTTCCCTCATACCTCACTCGTTTGTCTGTCTCGTTGGTCAGGTGCAAAGGTCAGGGCTGGTGCCAGCAGCAGCGCCTCCAGCCCTGCAGGTACACCTCCCCGCTGAACTGGTGTGCTGGGAAGATGTCTCACTTGGCCAGCCCTGGGACTCTACCCGACTTCTCTGTTCTCTTATTAAAATGTTAGTACTAAAATAATTTTACTTCTTTCATTTATTTATTTATTTGTTTGTTTGTTTGTTTGTTTGTTTGTTTGTTTGTTTTTTGGTATTTTGAGACAGGGTTTCTCTGTGTAGCCCTGGCTGTCCTGGATCTCGCTCTGTAGCCCAGGCTGGCCTCGAACTCACAGAGATACGCCTGGCTCTGCCTCCTGAATGCTGGGATTAAAGGCGTGCGCCACCACTGCCTGGCAATAATTTTACTTAAAAAAAAAAACAAAACAGAAATAATAAATTACCCCCCAAACTTCTGGTAGATTCCACAGCTCTTGGTTTTAACAAGTTAATTTGCTCACGCATGCGATAGTGCTTCGTTGCTATGGGGGAGTGCTTGCCCCGTGTGTTCTGCCCTTACTTAACTGCCACAGTAAATGAAAACACACAGGTACTGGCTGCAGCACACACTTAGCATTAGACAGGCTTCCTCCCCATGTGCCTTCTTTGGTGTTGACCTCCAGCTCTGTGAAAACAGCAAGGATGTAAAATCCACCTTGCTTCTTAGAGATCTGTGCTAAGAGATGAAAATGAATCCTGGGAGCACTTTGAGTCCCAATCCTGAGTCTGTTCTTCACTGCTAAGCCCGTCTGTCACCCTGCCTGTAAGTATGTATTCATTAGTCCTTCAAGAGCTATTTGAAAATGAGAGCCTTCCCTTTTTCAAGACACTGGTTTTAGGTGAGTATTGCCCGGAAGCATCCTGTCAATTCCAAGGCTCTCGCTTTTTCCTGGTCAGGGGTGCTGCTCCCATATCTGTCTGTCTAAGCAGAGGTACGCATTTTATTCTTAGCACAGTTTTCCATCCATTTTGACCTTTATCTGACTTTTAAGGAATGGAATGTAAAAGAGTTTTTAAATAAGTTGTAAGTAAAGTGCTATTATTTATTATTTTTAGATTTATTCCTGCTCAGATTCTTTGATTCGTCAAAATGTACTACGTACATATTACATGGTGTGCAGAATTAGTTCTGAATGGTTAACCTAAATCATACCAACAGTCAATAAGACAAGTTTCATTTAAGTTTGAAAGCCAGGCTTAGATCCAGATTGGGAAAGATTGAGGGAGTCCAAATGGGAGATAATATCCCTAAATCTACACTTTTCTTGTTGCTTCATCAAGATTCTTGATTCTTTTCACTCATCTCCATATTAGAGAAGTAATGATTTTATGTGATCTAAATTTAAAGAAAAGCATGAATGAGAATCACTTGTATGTGGTGTAAGCTTTCATTGGGAAAAGACAGTGTTTAAGAAAAATGCATTGATTTGCATTGGTGATACGCCCTCTAGAAGGCCAAAGCATAGTTGGTCACCCAAAGGAAGAGATACAAATGACTAATGAATATTTGGGAAATGTTCAGTGTTTACTGTCAAGGAAATATAAATGAAAACTATAGCAATTCCATCTCACACCAGTCAGCATCATCAAGACAGCAGCACGTGTTGACAAGGGTGTGGGGAAAGGGGAGCTCTGATACACTGCTGGTGGGAGCGGAAACTCGGGCAGCCACTCTTGAAATCAGTTTGGAAGTTACTCAAAAAAACCGAAAGAGAAAAACTGTGCAACCCACAGGAATCCAAGTCAGCATCCCACAGAGATGCACGCACGTCTGTGTTTACTGCTGCACTGTTCCCAGTAGCCGAGATGGTCATCAGCGTAAGTGGAGAAGGCAGAGGTGGTATACATAACAGTGAAACTGTATTCCGCCATAAAGAAAAATGAAATAATGTCATTTGCAGGAAAGTGGACTGAACTGGAGAGCATCATGTTAAATGAATTAAGTCACCACATACTACATGAAAGTGGAAAAGGAGCTATGAGGAGGGGGAAATTATAAGAGAGGGTAATGGGACAAAAGAAAGACAAAAATACCACATTTTCCTCTATGTGCAGAATCTACATTTAAGCATAGGCACATGCCCATGTACACAGGACAAGGAAGCAGAAAGCAGGTTATTTCAGGGGGTAGAAGGAAGAAAGGGATGGTGAAGGCAATAGCAGATAATT
This sequence comes from Peromyscus aztecus, assembly GCA_902168405.1. NCBI lineage: Eukaryota > Metazoa > Chordata > Mammalia > Rodentia > Cricetidae > Peromyscus > Peromyscus aztecus. The sequence goes on along the minus strand of CABHPQ010156321.1, from coordinate 10,157 downwards.
AAGAGCAAGGTACAAGCGTGTGGGTGTGTGTGTGAGAGAGAGAGAGAGAAATCTCAAATGAAACCCACTATTTTGTACAATACAGCAATTAACTTTTAAAAAATTAGAATTTGAGTAAAAGGAATTACCCTACAATGTGTGGGTGGGCCTCGTCTAATTAGATGAAGACCTTGGTGAGAGAAGCCCTGATAATTCCAAGGGTGTCAGAACTGCATCTGTGTGAGGGTGTCTGTCAGGACTGCGCCCATGTTAAGTTGTCTGTAGATAGACTTTCTTTCCTGCCTACCAGTTCCCAAATAACCAACTCAGAGGCTGAACATGAATTATAACTGCTTAACCGATAGCTTAGGTTTGTTACTAACTAACTCTTCCATATTTCCTATCTATGCTTTGCCATGTGGCTTGGTACCTTTTCTCAGTATTTTCATGCCCATCTTGCTTCTCTGCCTCTCCTCGAAATTCTCCTGACTCCGCCCTTCTTCATCCCAGCATCCTTAGTTTGGTAACCATGCCTATACTTCCTCCCTGGCTACTGGCCAATCAGCATTTAATTAAACCAGTTCCAGTGACAAGTCTTTGCAGTGTACAAGAGGATTATTCCATAGCATTTCCCCCTTTTTGTCTAATTAAAAAGGTTTTAATTTTAACATAGTAAAATTACATACAATAAAGATAGTTATTAAGTAAGAATTACAGTTACAATATTCAGTCTGTTTGTATTTGACAAAATTAAAGAAAATACACTATTATCTATCTTACTTTTGTGAGTCTAAAGTTTTACATCTAATTTACCTTTTTATCATAACTAAGTAAATTGTAATTATAACTATCTAGTCTTCAACTCCATCAAAGACTCCAGAAGAATATAATATTACCTAACAACAGGGACATTTGTCTGTCTGCACAGTCACCCAAAGTTTGTCTGTAATGTTGGGGCATCTATCTTTGGCCCACAGGCCAAATATATATATTTGGTTTGGTTTGGTTTGGTTTGGTTTGGTTTTCGAGGCAGGGTTTCTCTGTGTAGTTTTGGTGCCTGTCTTGTACACACTCTGTAGGCTAGGCTGGCCTTGAACTCCCAGAGATCCACCTGTCTCTGCCTCCCGAGTGCTGGGATTAAAGGCGTGCGCCACCACCGCCTGACCATTGACAGACTTTTCTTAGGAGCAGGAAATTTTGAAGGACTGTCTTACTTTGTCTTGGCAAAGTGTGGTAGTCGCTTTCTTTGGCGTCCTGCTGGTCCAGTTTGGTCAGTAACTGTCAGCAGTTGAGGCAAGGGCAGTTTCTTTGCCCACATGGCTAACTTTTGCCATAAAGAAAACAAACGCCATATAGAGTTTCTTCAATGCCCATAATCCTCTTTGAAGTAATTTTAAATGCCATAATATGTAGGTCTTTGAAGTGTTTGAAGATTATCTATCTATCTGAAATGTATCTCTGTATGACCTTTAAAATTTAACTAACATGAATATGTTTGCTGTTATAGATGACTATTAATTTGTATTTCTTAATTATATATTCCTTTTTTTAGGTTTTTTGTTTGTTTGTTTGTTTTTTGAGACAGGGTTTCTCTGTGTAGCTTTGGAGCCTTTTTTGGAATTCACTCTGTAGCCCAGGCTGGCCTCAAACTCACAGAGATCCACCTGCCTCTGCCTCCTGAGTGCTGGGATTAAAGGCGTGTGCCACCACTGCAAAGCTTTTAATTATATATTACATTTTTAAATGAGCTGCATAAACATATCCTAAACAAGAGTAGAAAAATACATACAGTATAACAAAATTTAATTTTAAATTTGTATTAATAAACCAAAATCCATACCAGTGTAAAATATTTTGAGATTAATAGGTTTTTTTGGGTTAAAGTAGATTTAATAATCTATCCTTTTTTTCCTTTAGAAAGATATCTTTGAATTTAATTCTTTTGTTTAGCCTTTTTTTTACTATGACTAATAACAATTTGTAACCAACCCCCCCTTAAATGATAACAAACATCCATAACCAATATTTTGGGATGTGGGAATAATTCTGTAGACGACTTCCTGTTGTTTGGGGGTGCTGACATCTTTAGGGGAACCTTAAGAAAATCAGGATACTTGTTAAGTCTTGATTGGAGTATTCTGTGAGGCTTTCTTACCTATGCTCTGCCATGTGGCTTGGTACCTTTCTCAGTATGGCATGCCCATCTTGCTTCTCTGCCTCTCCTTGCAACTCCTTCTTCATCTCCAGCATCCTTAGTTTAAACAATGAATTGTTTAAAATGCATACATATATATTCCACAAGACATTGAATTTCATGTGAAGTTTACAGAAATAGGTCTAAACTCCACATTCATTTTTTGTTTTCTAGTGTATTATTATTATTATTGGGTGTGTGCCACACATACATGTGTACTTGGGTGTGTGCACACCATGTGTGGGAGATCAGAAGACAACTTGTAGCAGTCAAGTCTCTCCATCCACTGTGACCCCAGGGATTGAACTCAGGTCATCAGGCCTTCCCAGCAAGCCCTTTTACCTCTGAGCCATCCTGTTGACCCTTGATTCTCTTTCGGAAAGATCTACATTTGTGAACAGTGCTATAGTATTTTTGAATACTTACCTTATAGAAATAAATGTAAATTTTTCTGGGTTTGTCTCCCCATTCGTATAGCCTAAGAGCTGCCTGTTTTCTACTTGTGATAGTCAGATCAATTTAATATATTTGAAGTTTTAAAATGTAATATATTTGAATTTTAGTAATATAGCTACCTCCTTCTAGAGTTCAAGATGATTTTAAATTTTTAGTCCCAATGGGAAGAGAAACAAGTGTGTGGGAGGTGGTACCTGATACCTCTTGTCATACCATTTACTCTGGCCCACTGCTCACGAATGTAACTTCACAGGAGCTCTGACAGCATGGGGTGTCTATGGGAAAGAATGTGACACGTGAAAGAGTTAACATACTACTTGATTGGTAGGGGTAGGGGCTGAGGGGTAAATGCTCCCTTTCTGTCCCCTGGGCAAGCAGCTGAAGCCTATCAGGCATTTGGCACACATTTGCCTCACCTGCTCAGAAGGCCCAACACCCAGTGCAGTGACCAGTAACAGCACATGCTGATCCAGGCTTCCCTTCCTCCCACTCTGCCATATTGTACTCCTTTCACTGGGACCCCTTATTCAACATCAGCTGTATCAAAACCAAAATTGTCTCTAGCAGACGTGAGCTCAAACCAGCACCGGTCAGTACCAGGTCATTAAATTAAACAGGTCTGCTCCTTCTGTAATCTGACTGCATGTCGGTTATGCTGACACAAAACTATGTTCACTAAGAACATGGCTGAAACCGTGTATCAGAGTGCTTAAAAGCTTGGTGACCATCTCAGGGAGTTGAGCTGGAGAGTTGAGAACTGGCCCAGCTACTTTGTATACCCTGAGGTTAATTTTCACTAACAACCCTGGTATAGCCTACAACTGTCCAAGTTGATCTCGTGAAGGAGCTGAGTGATTTTTCTCTCCCTGTGAGTTGTGCTGTAGGTATCCCAGTTGGCACGGGGCTCCACAACTCTGCATTTTCATCAGCTATGATTTTCTGTAATGAGTTTCATCTGTTACAAGAGGAGTTCCCTTGATGAGGGGCGAGGAGTACACTTACCTGTGGGTATAAGGACAATGTTTAGAATGTAGTGAGGGATTATGCTGGTCTAGTAAAGTGACAGTTGTAGGTTCTGCTCCAAGACCCGGGATAGTTGTCTAGATAGTTGTCCAGGACTCTTGTTGAGTGCGTCTTAAGTCCAATTAGAGAGCTGTTGGTTACTGCCAAGGTGTGTGTGCCGCTACTACACCCTTCGGTTATACCATGCTGGCCATTGTTGTGGTTCATAGATATCAGAGCTGGTTAGGACTGTTGGTGGCTCCCCTCCTTTGGAAACTTGTGTGGTGTCTTCTGGTACCATGAAAGCTAGTCCTCAGGGGAAAAGGCTTTCAGATCCAGCTTAGGGGTCAGCTCGGTTTGACTTTCATTTTTTAAGGTATTTTTAGTGTGTGTGTGCGCACATATATGAGTCATTTCTGATGGAAAAATAAAATAGTGCTTTTTGTTTAAAACAAATGCTATCATTCTAGAGATTTGTTCAGTTTATCTTTTTGTTAAAATATTTTATTTCACTTGTACTCAGAGAGTAAAAATACATTTAGGTTTTAAATTTTGCTTTTCATCTTTAATGTATAAAGTTCTTGATATGTAAGTAAAATGCAGTGTTTTCTGAGTTGCACAATTGGATATAAGGTGAAATGTTCAGAAGGAAAAATGAAGGTTTTATGACAGGCCCTGTCTTCTTCCCAACTATTTCTAGCTTTTCTCTAATTATGTATTTTGACAGTCTTTCTTTTTTAGACGCGTAGAAGGTATGTTTTCCAGAGGACTGATAAGCACATGGTTTCAGTAATTATCTCCCCCACAAAATTAAACTAATTGCATTATCAGCTCTCACCAAATTACATGGCAATTCATCATAAAAACACTTATTAGTGTTTGTCTAAAATAGCCTCACTAATGATGTCTTCTTAGCAAAATGAGTTCTGCATTTTCATCACTAGTTGGATGTTTTTTTGCCACATTTATACTATATAGTCATTTGAATGCAATAATTTTTTAAAGCTTCAACATTATCGAACTAGAGTAATGCTTGTTAACAAAATTCATTTGTGTATTGGCAAAATATTTAGAGATAATAAGTTCAGTGATATATTGAATAGTAACCTGGATTTACCTAAGGAAACATTGTTGCCTCTAAAAAAGCAAGGCCATCCTTTTCATAGGAGGACCTCCTCTAAAAATTAACTAATTAATAAGTACCTAAACAAACATAAAATGTAAATGCTGTTAGGCTACACTCAACCCAGCTTTGTTCAAACTAAAGGCTTTCTGATACCAAGTGTTAGTTATATGTATTAGAAAAATTTTCAAATAATAGCTTTGATAATTCCTGCCGCACTTATAAGACACCTAGTGGTTTCTACCTGTGTAGTTTGTCTCTTCCTACTAGAGTCTAAGCTTCGCGACAGCAGGTCCTGTGGTCTGGATGCTGTTGCGTCTGTAGGATCTAGAGTGGTCCCTGACTCAGAGTGAGCGCTCTGGACACTGGAAGACCCATCCGGAGAGCCCTCTTTTGCCTATCTCTTCTCCATGTTCTGGTTTCCCAGTGATTCCTATTTTAAAATACGGTCGCTCTCGTCTCTTCTCTGTGTTCTGGTGTCCCAGTGATTCCTATTTTAAAATACGGTCGCTGTTGTTGTTTTAAAGGGCAGGGCACATGTTGACCTGGCATTGTATGGAAGGCAGAGGATAGCTCTGTGGAATCAGTTCTCTTTCTGCCTTACACAGGTTCCAGGGATGGACTTGGGTCACTAGGCTTGTGTGACAAGAGTCTTACCCACCGAGCCAGCTCCCCATCAACCATTTGGATTCCCTCCCACAATTCCCGTGAGAATTCTCACCTGACTTTGTTGTTCCGTCCTCTTGTCTCCATCAGTAGGACATCAGGGACATCATCCCGAGCCTCTTTTACTCCTGGTACCAATCCTAGCAGACGCTCAGCTCCACTGATATCCATTTGCGCTTACACTTGGTTGCCCGGCCTTCAGGGGTCACTGTATCCTAATTAATATGCTGGCTTCTTCAGTTTCTCTGAGGAGAAGAGCTGCTGCTGTGCTCCTCTACTGTTCCTTCATCCCTCCCACAGTGTTGTTTCAGTTAGTTTCATCAGATGCTGCCCTTCAGAGAATTCCACTTCTCTCCAGTAGAGTTGCTTCAGGGAGCTCCCATTGCCTGGCTGCCAGCACTAGTCACCTTGCCCAGGGCGGCTGCCACTGTTAAGCTTCTCTAGTGTTTGCCTCTCTGGCTGCTGCACTTCTGGGTAGTCCCAGATCGCCATCTCCGGTCCCTGCCACTGCCCTCCCCGTTACCTAGCCTATCTTCTTCTTCCTCTCTTCTCCAGTCCTATAATGGGGGGGAAATGCCTTGTCTGTCTGGGGAGTTGAGTATGGGCAGTGGTGGGTAGGTGTCCTGAGTTCCATTCTAAATGACTTAAGAGTCATTTACCCATGCTTTCCTCCTACCTCTGCCTCTTTGGGAAAGTCAGTAGGTACCTGTCGTTGTGGTCCCGTTGGTCTCAGGCACTAGGGATGGATATTGTGATCCGTCACGTTTGTGTAGTTATTGCAGATGTGCTATCCTGGGTAAATTACTCAGTGTGCACTGGGTACAAAATATAACCATCATTATAACCTGTTTCGCAGGGGTGAAGTATTTGGGGTCCAAGAAGTTGGCTAATCATTAAATTTCCCTACTTTAATCTAATGTTAGGAACTCTGTATCAAAGCCAAATACTCAATGATTGACAAGTGAAGAGTACACAGAGATAGATTTTTTTCCCAATTTCAAAAGCATCATTTTTACCACATTTATTTTTAAAAACTAATATAAATTCCCAAGAGTATAAATATTTTTTTCAAGAATGTACAGCATTTTTGTCATTATGAAGAAAAGGCCTATAAATTATTTAGAACCACAATTTAATTAACGGTGAAATAAATTTATTCTTAATTGTTAGCTCTTTAAATTTAGGTTTGCACGTGTAATACAATGCAGCATGCAGAGCCAGATTCATTCATTCAGCAAGGACATGCTGGCTCCGTCTTGTTTGCGAGGCCCCGTTCTAGGCACTGTGTATGAGGGACGGAGGGAAAAGAGCCAAAAAGGGCTGACAGAAACTCATCGCCTTATGGCCACCAAACTGCATATGCATTTGTTTACCTTCTGCCTTGGCAATCCGGCTTCTAGAAATCTACTCCATTATCAGACAAAAGCAAAGGTGTAGCCACACAGGGAGGTTCCCAGGAACCAAACGATGACAAAATGTAGCAGTATGAAGTTAATGCCATGATAGTTTCAAGTGACTAAAGTTACAAAAAAAATTGATCGTATATGAATGCAAATGATAGATGAAGGATGGATAAATGATCTGCTTTTTTCTGAAAAATGGAAAGTATGCAGAAAACCTGTTTGCTTTAATAAAAGATTAGCGAAGGAGGGAGCGCCCGGTGTGGAAGAGCAATGGCGGAACATAAATTTCGTTGGCGGTGCCATTCTGCTCAGTTTCCCTGTGAAACAGTTATCACATAGCTCAGCAAAGGGGCTCTCTCTGTAGGCAGAAAGGGGCGTGTCTGAGGAACACAGAAGCCAGTGGCCCTGGAGCATGCATAGTAGTGACTGGAGGGGAAGACCCCAGGCAGGTCACCTGATCCTTGTAGGAGATTGGTTGTTCCGGGCAGGCCGGAGATGGAGTAGCAGTAAAAGGTGTCTAGCAGGTAGGCTTGAGAAAGAAAGAAGGAAGTATCAGAGGGCAAAGGGCAAAGCCCGGCACTGATGGAGGCCCAGCCCAGCGTTGGCCAGCTCTGTGGAGTCCTTAGGTGTTTAGATTGCCCATCTGGTTGCTGTGGCCTAGCTTTGTGTCCCGCCTGTCTGTGTGTGGACGGGCTGCCCTTAAAGCAGTAGTGAGGTGGCCCTCTGCTGCTGGCGCACATGCTAGCATTGGGGACAGATAGGTGTTGCCTTGTCACAGACCCCTGCCACTGGAAAGGATCTCAGGAGTGTTCTATATCTGCCACACGCGCATCTGACGTAACTTCTAATAACCCGTGAAAGGTTTGTTAGAGGGAGCTGTTTGCCGTGTGAACATTACATCATAGAGGCCCAAGGAGACCTGTTAGGGGGTGCCTGTACTTCAGGCAAGAAATGCTGTTGGCAAGAGAGGTGGAGAGAAATGTAGAGTTCAAGAAGCAGTGTGAAGAGCTGGTAAGATTTAGTGCTGGTAGGTATGGGAGGGACGGGGACACAGCAATAGCTGTGTAAACACCCACAGTGATGTCAGGGCAGCTAAGTTATCCACTGCTGGTGAAGCACAGCTCCCCGCCAACCTCACAGCTCCCACTTTCTCCCCAGCCTCTCTGACTCTTCCTACCTCCCCCTCCCACCTCCACTGCCCGCTGGTATGCATTTGATCAAGACAGAGCCTCTTCCAAGAGTGATCGTTAACTCTGGGGGCTGTCTGTGCATGATGTGGGTTGTTGCGGTGGAGCTGCTCTGTAGTTTAGCAGGTGAGGATAGGGAAGAGGCCAGTGAAACAAGACAAAGCTTTCAGGCATCAGGGAGCACTGGAGACGGACAGAACTGCACTGGTCCCAGCTGTATGCATAGCCTTGTGAGTGCCTTGTGGAGAATTTACCAGGCGGTGGCGGGTGGAAGCAGATTTCAAGTATAGGTTAGTGGTGTGACCTTAAGATAGGCCTCTGAGCCTCTGTGGTCTTTGGACATGTTTAAATGAAGCTAAATTAGACACCCAAGTGTGAGAGGCTATGTAGTTTAACTTAAGATTCTGGATCTTAGGGAACAATAAGGGCTGAAGGTACAAATCTGAGCTTGTTCAGCATATGAAGATGGTATTTAAACTTGCAGCATGAGAAACAATTATCCATGGAAAGAGCACAGAAAACAGGGCCTGTGCCTGAGCCCTGGAATGCTTGAGGCCAAAAGTGCTTGGAGATTTGGTCACAAAGGAGCTGAGAGTTTAGAAATGGGAGTGGTTCTGCCTGCCTTCCCCTCCCCATGCTTCATAGCTGAGTGCCATGTACACAGCTGCGTAACGACCTCTGTCTTTGCTTCACTACCACCGTGTGCTTTCCGACCTCATACTTCCTGCTTGCATTGCTGTAGTAACTAACGCCCTGTCTCATTCTCTGTCCGCCCCTGCCTCCCTCGCCTTTCAGTCCAATTTGCACAGTTGCTATAGTCATATTTTTAAAAAACGAAGTGAAATCTTGTATTTATGCTTGCAGATTAAGCAAATAGAAATATAGCGTGGCCCATTAAACATTAATTGCAAATAAACAATGAATTTTAAGTGTAAGTTTGCCACATGCAGTATTTAGGGCATAAATACTAGGAGGTTGTTTGTTTATCTGAAATTCAAATTTACATAAAAAATCTGTATTTTCTCTGGAATCCTGTTCTTGCTTCAAAGTCTAAAATGTTTCACTAATGCCTTCAGAATAAAAACCTTAATGTCCTGAGACTGTATTGCAGGAGTCAGCATGTTCTGAGTCCTGTGTTCTCTGCCACCCCACTTCGAGTTCTGCTCCTCAGCTCTGAACACGAGCACACCTCTTCTTATAGTCTCTAGTTCCTCTGATTAGTATCTGTAGATTCGTTAAGACTCAAACATCATCTTCTCCAAGAAACCCTTTCTAACCTGCTGGTCCTCTGGTGAGGTCAATATTAGAAGACTACCTGCACTTCTGCATTTCTCAGACATCCTGTTCTCAATAGCACTACAGATCTTACTGTAATTCAATATATTTGTGTTTAACTTTCTCCACAGGATTGCTAGTTCTTTGAGCACAGGGTAAAGACTGTATACATTGCCAGGCATGGTGGCATACACCTTTAATCCCAGCACTCAGGTAGGATCTCTGTGAATTTCAGGCTAGTCTGGTCTAGAGAGCGAATTCCAGGACAGCCAGGGCTACACAGAGAAACCCTGTCTTGGAAAACAAAACAGATTGTACCCTTTAACTGTACTCTGTGGCACACAGCAGGCTCTTCTTAATATATGGATGAACCAATGAATGGGAAAATAGGACCCCTAGGCGGTGGGCATATGATGGCCATTGGTGTTTACACAGCTTTTCTCTAGATCAGACTTACAGCAAGGTACCGCTGTGGCTTGTTCTATGCACACCAAGGGCAGTTCCTAAGAACTTAATGTTGACGTGTAGGTGCTCGGTCTTTATTTACTGAGTGCATAGGAGAATAGAAAGTGCACAGTCTGTGTTGTCCCTGCATCAAGTCCTAAGAGTACAACCTGTGACCATAGCATCTTTGTTTCTGTACGACAGCCTTCTTACAGCCTAAGCTGGGACTCCTGACTCTGCTTGACGTGCCCAACTCTTCTCTCTCCAGCAGCTGGCACATGACTCAGTAACTGTTAGCATCCGCTCACTGAGGGCACCTTCTCTTTTTTTCTCCCTGGCTTTTGCTTCTCGGCCACATCACTGCCTCACTTAGAAGAAAGCCATGGAGTCCCAACATTGCCTTTTCTTCCAGGGATTATAGCCTTCCC
>CABHPQ010156320.1:11607-16607 GCA_902168405.1 Peromyscus aztecus | reverse complement strand
GACTCATCAGACACAACCAGCTATTTGTTGAGTAGGCAGACTTTTAGCATGTATCTAAGGCAAGCCTGCCCCGTTTACCTTACCTGACAGTGTTTCAGAAATGCAAAGGTTTGATAGGGGATTAATGCCTTTTCTGCATATTCCAGATAAATCATGATCAAATTATTTTTGAATCAACCCTGGACAGTCTCTATAAAAGTACAACAGCACCTAACCAGAGAGCTATTTCTCAAATTCATTTGAGACTACATCTTTTCTTTTTTTTCCCCAAACTGGACAGCTAGGTGGAAGACCTGGCCAGTATAAAGCTCACTCCCTTCTTTTGACACTTACTGTCAACGGTTCTTTTTGGATGTGCTATCTTAGAAAACTAAAGCTACAGTTTCCAAAATGTTTTCACTTAGGAACCAGACAGGGCTCCTTAGATCAGTGGCCCTAAGCTCTTGTTCTTTAAGAAGTAAATAAAGCTATGGAGAATACTTCATTCAGCAGAAATATGTGCATGGACCTCATACTTTTGTTGAGGAAATTCTACTATGCACAGATAGTTGCACAAGTAAAATATCCATTTCAGGACTGGAAAGATGGCTTTGTGGTTAAGAGCACTGGCTGCTCTTGCAGAGAACTCAGGTTTGGTTCCCAGCACCCACGTGGCACAGTTCCAGGGTTCCAACACCCTCTTCTAGCCTCTGTGGGTACTGCATGCATGTGGTGCACATACATACATGCAAGCAAAATACAGATGCATAGAAAAACGTAAAAGATCTCAATGCATGCATTGTTTCTGTAATGAAGGTCAAAACACTTGGACCAAATTACATGTAATCGTATAAAAAGTTCTTTGTTGGGCCAGAGAAATGACTCAGCTCTTAAGATCACTAGCTGTGCTCTTCCAGAGGACCTGGGTTATATCGTCAGCTTCGACATGGTGGCCCACAACTGTCAGCTCCAGGGGATTGGACACCTTCTTCTGGCCGCTGTGGGCACCCAGCGTGGACATGAACATTCAGGCAAAAACACTCACAGACATAAAATAAATTAATAAAAAATTTTCTTTGTCAGATAAGAAAAAATACGTGGTACTTCACAAAATTTGCAAAGAATACTTATAAAGGAAATATTATCTTTTCCCCAAATCTTATTTACTAGGTTTCAGTCTAGCTGAAATTATATGGTAAGTAGTTTTTAATGAAATTAAGATATGCTTCACAATACTGTACCAGGTTTCAAGCTCAAAGTACAAAGAAATGTCACTGTATTCTGCATGCTTGAAGAGTGGGCCTGTTCATAGGGGTGCCTTGAACACTGGGAAGATGAATGGATAAGCCACTGAATGGGTAAGTTCAATTGGTAAGAGCTAGGGGTGTGTGTGTGTATGTGTCTGTGTGTATTTTTTAAGGCAGGATTTGTGTAGCTCTGGCTGGCCTTGAATTCACAGAGATCTTCCTTCCTACCTCTGCCTCCTAAGTGCTGGGGTTTTAGGGGTAGACCACCATGCTTGGCCTCAATAAATTTTTGAAATTAAAAAAAAAATTCTCACTAAAGTTCTTTAGAATTCAAGGAGAATTAGAGATTAAGAATGTAGCATTTGGATAAGAATTTGTGACTGAGGGTTTTGTGTTTAAGTTGCTTTGTCCTGTTTCTTGGTGACCAAAGGTAGAAATGGCAATAGACGAATAAAATACTCAGCAAAGGAAAAGAACTTATGTTAAGAAACAAACTAGAGAAAAAAAAATTCAAAATGCTTAAATTTAATGGCAAAGATGGCCTATCAATTTAAACAGTTTGGTCTGAAATACCCACCAAAATGTATAGAACTTTCTTTGTAGTTAGCATTATAGCTAGCATGCGAAAGAATGTTATTTTGAAAAGTTAATTTTAGTTAGATTGGATAATTAGGTGTAGAAAATGAAGCAGCCTTGGAAGCTAGTGAATTGTTTTGTCAAATTGGCACATGATATATCCTGGCACAATGGAAGGGCAAGACAATTCCTGTAAGGATTGAAATGGCTCATATGAGTCAGTAGCGACCGTTTTTGAAAGCTTAAAACTCCCACCTTAGTAGATGGTGAGAGTAAATCATAGTTCCTCAGTCTCTGTGAGCTAAATACCGGGGAAAATTGGATTGTGAAAATGGATTTGAGCAGATAGTATCCAAATGTAGTGAATAAACTACAATGGGTTGTGTTCTTTCCACCCAGAAGACAGGATTCGATAGTTTGTCCCCTATATTCTCTCTTATGGGAACTAACCATTTGTGAATTTCCATACACTACTACACTTACTTGTTTATTGGTCAGTGCCAGTGCACCCCACAGCTCGCATGTGGTGGTCAGAGGACGACTTGGGGGAATCAGTTCTCTTGGTCTACCACGTGGGCACTGGAGTCAGACTCAGGCTGTCAAGACTGGCCCCAACACCTGTCCCTCCCGAGCCATCTCAATGGCCTAGTTTCCATGAATTGTCGATCCCCCAGCATTTACTACTTCTTTTCCAGGGGAGTATGTCTGGCTATCCGCCCTACTTGTGTGATGCTCGTCACCTTTCACCCCCAATCTTTGGTGGGTGGCTCTGAGACTCAAAGTCTGGTGTCCTCAACACTCCTAGTGGCCCATAAAGTTCTGGGCTTACCCTATAACTCTCCGTGTTGAAGGAAGTATGAATTTCAGTTGCCTCTACACCCATTATCTGAATTTTCCCAGCTCTTTGGAACTGAGGGCCTCAGACTCACTGGACTCTTTCCTACTGAGTTGCTCAGGTTCACGGCTTCATCGTCCAGCTGTCTTGTTCTCTCATTGTTCCTGTTTTCTATCATCAGCATCTCTCTTCTCAAAGTCATTTCTCTCTGTCTGGGGTGTATTGGTGCACAGTGGCATTTCTTTCTAGACTGTACTACATTTGTTTTTTTGGAGCTAGCATATCAATATACAGCCTAGGATGTCCTGATGCTCACAATTCTCCTGCCTCAGCCTCCTGAGTGTATTAAAGTCCAGCAATCAAAATACCCTTTGGTTCATCTAATTAACATGCCCAATCAAAACATACCACTGCACCCTAGCCCATTCTAACACAGACCTCCCCTTTTGTCTTCCCTTAAAAATTACACCTGCAAGGTCATTTGCTGCTGTTTTCCTGTCTGAGTCGGAAAGTGGCCACTTTAACTTTTCTTTCAAGCTTCATGAAGGAGCTCTGTGAAAATAGATGTTTGCCTGTGATTTGTGCCTAATCTGGGGTCCAGGAGTGAGCCCTGGCTGTGGTGGGGGAAGAGAAGGGGATTCTTCTTCAGTGACCACACCTGGCTATATCACAAGTTTTTTGTTTTGTTTTTAAAGTTTATTGAAATCAGATGTTTCCAGTTCTCTTCCCAGTGTTTTAGTCTTATTATTTAAAGACTGAAACACTGCATTTAGACACAAGTTTTTAATGATTCTAGAGAAACTTCTCAGAAACAAGCAATATCAAAGCTTTAAAAAAAAAATTCGGACAATACCTTTCAATGAAAATAGCACCTTCAAATACATGGATGAATGAACTATAACTAGACGTCATCCTGCAAACTATCTCTGATCTCAGTGTCCAGTAATATGGAAACTGCTTAAAAATGTTCAATGTCCACACTTAACTCGTATTCAATGAGAGAAAACAGAGACTGAAACACCTTAGATGAAGCTTCAGATAGGAGTGTTAAAAATTACTCTAAGCTAGGTGTGACTGCCCCTGAGAGCTGAGGCTAGAGGACTGTCATGAGTTCAAGGCCAAGTTTTAGGAGAACAGTCAATTGCTCCCTAAGTTCCCTAACCCTCAGACCTATTTCTTGATTTCTCCTTTCAGGCCAGCCTTTGCTAGCGATGAAGTCAGATGGATAGCCAAAGTTGCTCAAAAGTAAGGAAAGGGGGTTGGAGTGGACAGTTCAGAGGTGGCTTGCTTCCTCCACAGTCCTGCCCATCAAGGATTAAGTTCTGTTTCTTACTTGGCACTGGTCTCGTATCTCTTCCCCACACAATTGTGAGAATGCTAGAAAGTAGAAGTTGTAGTTGCCTAGTGCTTGAGGGCTCTGTGGGGCCATCGCGCTCAACAACTATTGGTTTCTCCATGAGCAGCTGAGACAGGTCATTTTCTGCTTTTGCCATTTGCTTCTCAGGGTCACTATTAGACGACCCGATAGCTTAAGTCAATTTTTTCTGGTATATAAAGCAAGCAGACTTTTTGTTGTTGTTCACCACTCAATATCACGATAATTATTTTCCTTTATCCTTGGGAACTATAAGCTTTTGAGAAAAAAAAAAAAATCCCCAAACCACAGGATAGTCAAATGAAGGAATTTTCATGGCAGTGCCAGGAAAACAATTCTTCCTTATGTCCATATACCAGATCATTTTTTAAAAATGACATTCAAATGACAATCACATGGCACTGTCTTTGCTTGAGTTGCTATGCGCGATGGTGCAGAGCTCTGTATTATAATATACGGTACAGATGGCACCTACAGTGGATTTATGTAGAGATTTTGTCCACCCCTCCAAACAGATATATTTACTTACAATGACTCAAAACAGATGGACAGACAAATCTGCCTTCGATATTTAATACTAATATATTAATGTGCAAATGACTTATAACAATAGGTTTGTTTTCTAGAGCCTAATGCAGTGGTTGCCATAAGAACACAAATTATGTGTACATTTTAATGCATCTATGCTTCATAATTATGCATGGTTGTGTGCTGTTATAATTGACATAAAATATAAAACAGGTCAAAGAGCAGCTATTAAAACTATTTTTCATTTTGCTTCTTGACAGCCAGCAACATTGGTGCCTGGTACATTTAATAGGGCCATACATTGGATGCGTAGATAGTCACAAAGCTGAAGACACATTAAAGGGCTCCAGAATTCGTAACCTAATTATTTTACACATTTTTAAAGACTGATGATTTTCTTTGGGGGGGGGGTTCATATTTTGAGACCAAATATGTGAAATAGTTTAAAATAAAGATATGA
>CABHPQ010156320.1:0-11507 GCA_902168405.1 Peromyscus aztecus | reverse complement strand
TTTTCTTTGGGGGGGGGGGCTCATATTTTGAGACCAAATATGTGAAATAGTTTAAAATAAAGATGAATGAGAAAAGAATTGTGTGTAAGCACCTGTGTGTATGAGCGTGCATGTGAGAGAGAAAGAGCGAGAGCGAGAGGAGAGAGAGAGAGGAATTTTGTTTGAGAGTAATATATTCTTAGATTTTTTTTCTTTTTTTCTGCTTGGGTAAAATTAAGTAATAATTTCCACAAGTCTTGTATACTATATAATTTCTGTTCTGTGCACCCATCACTTCTTTTGGTTTTATTTTTCGGCACACTTAAGAATTATTTGATTAACTTTCCATTTCCAAAAGGGTTACATGGGGAGAAACTAGTCTGCTTATTTCTTAATGCACTCACCTCCCTGTGAGGAACTGAGCCCTGAAATCCTCATGCTGTCCATGGAGAGAGAAGGGGAGGGAGGTCAGGGCCTTGCTCAGGGACACTCAGCAAATGGAACCAAAGCCAGGGCTAGGGCCTGAGCATCTGAGTCTCAGTCATGATCTCAGGTCCCTGACAAATGCCCATAGATCTTCAGAACTAAAACATCTCTTTTCCTGTCACAAGCTGCATAGAGTTCTGAATGGAATAACACATATGGAGTCAACTGATTGCAACGAGACAACCTATAAAAAAATTTACTTATAGTACTTTTCAGATACATAGATTTTTGTAACTGTAAAACAAAAATGTGAAATTCATACTCGAAGGATTCCTTACTGCATTGTGATATGTCAACACAGCTGGCATAATTTTCTCTTGTTTCAAAATTTTTATTTTAGCCCACAAAGATAATTCTTTTTAAACAACTAGGGAAGGGCACTTCTTTTTTCTCCTACATAAGCCAGAATCTCATACCCTTTAATGTGTTTTCGAGAAGTTTCCTTTCAATAAACATTTTGAATAATTATACTGTTACAAAATGAAATGAAAAGAAATCGAGGGAAACTAAACTGAACCAAGGCTGGGACTGCTTTACCATAGCTTCTCTGTATGAGGCATTTCTGTCTTCGAGGAGGGTTGGTCCAAGGCGCGTGGGAACAGAAACCAGACACCAAGGATTAGAATGAAAAATGCCCAGGGGCAGTTGGAGATAGAGAACTTGCTCAGCACTTCATAGTGCATATTACTCTAATAGAGGCCCCACACAGGGCACTTCACGGCTGCCTGAGCTAGACGTCCAGGGGATCTGACGTCCTCTTCTACCCTCTGTTAGATATGTGCTCTCATAGGCCCATACACACAAGTGATGCACACATACATAATTAAAAACAATAAAATATATCTTTTTAAAAGAAAAAAAAAACCAAGTCGTAAAGATAAAACAAATAAATGAAAACCTATGAGAGGAGCAGTGGTAACATTCTTGATCAGCAAGTATGAGGCCCTGGATTCCAATCCTAAGTAGTGTGTGTGTGTGTGTGTGTGTGTGTATGTGTGTGTGTGTACAGTGATACTGTTTTTTTCTTCTTCCTCTTTTCCTCCTTTTTAAAAATAAATATTGCTAATAGTTTATTCTTCAGTTATCTCAACTCCTCAAAGTTCTGCTGGACACAAAGCAGCAACTGGTCAGGGAAGAAAGTTTAGAATGAAGTTGGTTGCTATACATGACATCATTCACATCAGCACCTGTCTAAGGGCTTACACACAGCAGCTCATTCAATCTTTGTAACTGTCACCACCACCCCTGTTAAGACGTGAAGAACAAGTCCTTTTCGCCAAGATGGCACCAAAAGTGAAGAGGAAGCTCCTGCCCCTTCCAAAGTCAAAGCCAAAGCCAAAGCAAAGGCCTTGAAAGCCAAGAAGGCAGTGCTGAAAGGCTTCCACAGCCACAAAAAGAAGAAGATCCGCACATCATCCACCTTCCAGTGGCCTGAGACCCTGCGGCTCTGGAGGCAGCCCAAACATCCTCGAAAGAGCACCCAGGAGAAACGAGCTTGACCACCATGCCATCATCCAACTCCCCCTGACCACCGAGTCAGCCATGAAGAAGATAGAAGACAACAACACACTTGTGTTCATTGTGGATGTCAAGGCCAACAGGCACCAGACCAAACAGAAACTGTATGACATTGATGTGGCCAAAGTCAACACCCTCAAAAGGCCTGAAGGAGAGAAGAAGGCACATGTTCAGTTGGTTCCTGACTTTGATGCTCTGGATGTTGGCAACAAAATCAGGATCATCTGAACTAAGTCCAGCTGGCTAGTTCTAAATATACTTTTTCACCATAAAGAAAAAAAAAAGATGTGAAGAACATGAGGTGAAAAGAGATTGAGTGACCTTGATTATAAGTGTGCCCAGTGACAAAGCTAGATTTGGTGTGGCCTCTTTTGCTTTTTCTGAGGTAGGAAAGGAAGACGGGCTGATGGAGGCCGTGGTCTTCCTCATCACAGGCATGGCGGTATGATCTATGGTATTCTTACAGTAGTGAAAATGGAGGCATCAAGTCGTCAGACAAATGAAAAAGGACAGACTGTTGTGACCTTAATACCAAAAAAAAAAATAACCCTCTTTCAAAAGAGCATGCTTGGTGATGGCAGAAATGTGATGGCTATGGCCTAATTTTACCATCTCTTAGGACAATCTAGGGCCCGTATTTTAAACTGTCTACAATTTCACCTTCTTTATATGAAACATACAAAGGGATCAAGGGACAAAGTGTGTTTTTGTCTGGTCTGGTTACTTGGCTAATTACCTTCTCATCACAGTGTTGTTGCATAAAGGACTTCAGTCACCAAAGTTTTGTTTATTCTGGTGTCTTTATCCTATTTTCCCACCCTGTCTTAGTTTGCTTTCTGATGTAATAAACACTATGACCAAAACCAATGCAGATGACCAAAGAAAATGGCTGTTTTTACATATCCCAGTCCACCATGAAGTCAAGGCAGGAACCTGGAGGCAGGAACTAAGGGAGAAACCATGGAGGAACACTGCTTGCTGGCTTGCTCTCCATGGCTCTCTCCGTTTTCCTTATCTGACCCAGGACTACCCTCCCAAGAGTAATTTGCCTGCAGTGGTCTGTTCCCCACATCAGTCATTGTCTTTGTAACTATTCTGTTGATGTAACTCTTCTAAGAAAAAAACCATTTAATTGCAGGCTTGGTTACAGTTTCAGAGGTTTAGTCCATGGTGGGGAACATGGTGACAGGCATGTTTCTGGAGAAGTAACTGAGAACAACATCTTGATCCACAGACTGAGAGAGCAATACTGGACCTGGTGTGGGTTTTTGAAACCTCAAAGCCCACCCTTGACCAGGTGGCAGTGGCTCACACCTTTAATCCAAGCACTGGAGAGTCAGAGGCAGGTGGATCTCTGTGAAGTTGAGGCCAGCTTGGTCTACAGAGTGAGTTCCAGGAGAGCCAGGGCTACACAGAGAAACCCTGTCTTGAACACGCCCCCCCCCCCAAATAAACCCACCCTCAGTGACACACTTTCTCCAATAAGGCTATACCTCCTAATCCTTCTAAAATAGTCATCCTCCCTGATGACTAAACATTCAAACATATGGGCTTATGGGGGCCATTCTTTTCAAATGACCATAATCATTAATCAAGAAAACCTCTCACAGGCCAGTCGGATGGAGGTGTTTTTTTCTTTCTCAATTGAGGTTCCCTCTTCCTTGATGACCCTGGCTTTTGTCAGGTTGACAAAACAAAGAACAAACAACAACAATATCAACAAAATCTAACCAGCACTGCCCCACTTCCTGGGCTATATTTACTTTGAAATTTGATGAGCATGGTGTCTTATTTCTGCATGGGATATCTCAAACTCAACAAGGTCCATCAGCAGTCCTGAAGACAGATAGCAATGCTTGGAGCTATCTCACTTAACAGCTGTGCAGTTTTTCAGACTGAGCACTCCCTTTTTATTTGGGATACAATAGTCACAGGAAATACATTATTTATAAATGCCCCCAAATTATACATATATTTGCATCAACTAAAAAGTAGATAAAATCTGACCAAATCCTCAAAATTATTCTCTCTATAATGGTCTTCTAGATCCTCAGGACTGCAGCAAAAACTGAATGTTGTCATTAGTTGAAGAAATCTTTGCAATATCTTTCAAACTCTGCCAATTCAATAAAGAGAATAAAGGTGCTTTCTACTCCCACCCCTTTGCACCCTCTACAATTAGTCTGTTGGTGTGTTAAACCCATTCTTTCTGTAAATATTTCCCCCGTTTGTCTCTATGTTTGAATCTAGGGTTTATCTAGTTTCTGCCATCTCCATCTGATGGAAATCAATCGTCCCTATAACTGTTTCTATAACACTTTTAAATACACTAGTACCTCACCACAATGGCTGCTCTCCCTCAGAATGGCAATTCCTTTATTTTTAACTAACTACTTAGGTTTTCACATCCTCAAAAGCCTGCAGCATCTTTTTAACAAGATGAGGAGATAGCTCTCAGTCTGCTATCTGACTCTGAGTCCAGGCACCCACAATTGCCTTTCGCCACAGTGACACAGAATCACCATGGAGCCAGGGGACACCACTTCCTGCTTGTCTTCGCACATTGTCCGTGCAGCTTAAGCAGTTTCTTTTGTTTATATTATACAAATTCATATGTTTTAAATATCATCTCAAATACTAACCCTTACTCCAAAGTCTTTTTCTCCTAACTTCTAAATCTATCAAACCTTGATTTTGCTTCTATTGTGGTTATGACCAGGTCTAATTATAGCCTATCCTGATAGAAAACCATATTTTCTTGGTCAAGGATGATCCAGCTAACCTCAGTCAAGGGCCTCAATGTGGTGTTGCTCAGGAAATGAGCAATGAACTTAAACAAACTCGAGTTGCATCCTAAAGCAGCAGGTGCCTGCACAGCAGCTTTTCCAAGTACAATCTCAACTGCTATGTGCACGGGCTTCTTTTCTGTTCAGCAATGGGAAGAAAGACCCCAGGGTCACATTCTGGGCATAGTGAAAGGTATCCATGGAGACAGGGATTTGCCCTGGGAACGCTTTCCTAAGGAAAGAGCATGCTTCCAACCCCCCACCAGAACTCTACACTCCTTTGGAATTTGCACACAGGAGGCTCTGCAGGCTCTGTGTAGCGTTTCTGTTTCCCAGCTTCCCATGATGCGGAGACTGCGGGGGCAAGGTTGGAAAGAAGGCAAGCATCCCTCCTCCTGCATAAGCATATGCTGGGAAGCCTCCCTGGCCTCCAGACAAGGGAAAGAGCCAGGCTTGATGTGTGACACTAGAAGATTCAAAGGAAAAGAAAGAAAATAGATGACACATTTTGTAAAACTGAAACTCGTAGGATGTCTAGGAATTCAAAACACTTTTATTGCCTTAAAAAAGCGTAAGCCGACAGTGGTTCTGTGTCTGTCTTTTCTTCCTGGTAACATAAATGGGAAGAAAGGGCACTTCTTGTTTCTTGACGCTGTGCGTCCCACTTGTTATCAGTAACACAGGCTCATATTGTAGCCCACATTGTGTCTAATTACAACTAGTCTTTATCGGCAGCTAGGCAAGCTGGGTAGATGATGTCGATTCAGATTTTGGCCTGGGGATGGTCGTTGAGTAAAGAGTAGAGCAAGGAGTAGAGGCAAGAGTCGAGAAGGAGGGTGACTCTTCAATAAGACGGTGAACAGTCGCCTCGCCCCGATTCTGCCGTTGTCCTGAACTCAGTGACAGCAAAGGAGGAAGGTGAGAATCTGTCCGTGCCAGCATAGTCTCTGAAAATGGAAAGGGGAGCAAAAAAAAAA
This sequence comes from Peromyscus aztecus, assembly GCA_902168405.1. Lineage (NCBI taxonomy): Eukaryota > Metazoa > Chordata > Mammalia > Rodentia > Cricetidae > Peromyscus > Peromyscus aztecus. The sequence continues at coordinate 5,761 of CABHPQ010156320.1, read as the reverse complement.
AAAAAAAAAAAAAAAAAAAGAAAAAAAAAAAAAAAAAGTAGGCTTTTGTTTCACCAAATGTCAAAGGTTGCTAAAATATTCAAAAGTACAAATGAGAAAAGATAAAGTGGGAACTTGTGGAGTAGAGCATGAGGTCAGTTTAGCTGACTCTCATTCAATGATGTCGAACTGGCTTCTTTCTTCTTTGGACATGTCTGTTATTTCTAAGTCTCCACTCCCTCTCCCTCAATCCCACTGCCATGAAAATAAAACAGACGAGAATTAAAATGAATGTAGGGAGAAAAGACTAAAGGAATAGTTTATCTGGATTTTAAAAAAGTAATATAATTCATTTATTATATTATTATTTAGGTACTATTACAACAATTATCCTAAAAATTAAAAAAAAAAAAACTACGTGAATGCTAAACTCTGATAAAATTCCATTGTCTAGAGGCAAACAATATTCCAGTGACTATCTTTTCAGCATATCACTTTTCTATTTTATGATCTTACTGATTTATACATCATATACATATGCACACATTTTGTATTCTTACTAACTCTATCCTTACATATTTAGTATAATGATGCTGCCTATTATAATCTATTTCTCAGGAGGTAGTTTTCATACTCTGTAATATTAGTCAAAGAGTAGCTGGTATGGCCCTTTGAGCTTGTCTATTAAAGCAGTTTTCATATTCATCATTGGCTATTTGGATTTGTTTCAGCTTGAATTGCCTTCTTTTTTTTTTTTCTTACCGTGTGTGTGTGTGTGTGTGTGTGTGTGTGTGTGTGTGTGTGTGTGTGTTGAGATAGGCTCTCACTATGTAGTCTTGGCTGACCTACAACTCATTATGTAGATCAGAATGACCTTGATTACCCAGAGATTCATCTGTCTGTCTCCCAAGGGCTGAGTTTAAAGGTATGAACTACCACACCTGTCATGCTTTTCCCTCATCCCCCATTTTCATTGGGATTTTCTGGTTCCTTAAAACAGGAATTCATAACAGATTTCCTTCTTAATGCTTCCAAATGCTGTCTTTTGGCTATACGAATGATATGTTTTGTAATATAATGTTTTCCAAGTTTGTTTTCAGCTTCTTTTAAAATATATTTTATTAATTATTTGAGAATTTCATAGTGTGTGGTAGTTTGACTAAAAATGGCCCCTATTGGCCCACACGTATATTTGAATGCTTAGTCATCAAGGAGTGGCACTATTTGAGGAGGATTACAAGGGATAGGAGATGTGGCCCTATTAGAAAAAGTGTGTCACTAGTGGTGGGCTTTAAGGTTTCAAAAGCCCAAGACATGCTCAGGGCTCTTCTTTCTGCTGCCCGTGGATCTGGATAGCGAACTCTCAGCTACTTCTCCAGCGCTACACCTGTGCATCACCGTGCCACGATGAGAATGGACTAAGCTTCTGAAACTGTAAGCAAGCCTGCAGCTAAATGCTGTGTCTTACAAGCATTGCCTTAGCCATGGTAATCTCATCACAGCGATAGAACAGTGACTAAGACTGTATTTTGATCACATTCACCCTGCACTCCTCCTCCTGACTCCCACCATTTCCCTACCCCCCTCCCAACTTCATGACCTTTTTTGTCTTTTAAATAACCCACTGTTGTGGTTTGCTTTCTGTTGCTGTGATAAACAACACCATGACCGAAAACAACTTAGGAAGGAAAGTTTATTTCATTTCATAGGTTACTGTACCTCATTAAGGGGAGCCAATGCAGGAACTCAAGGAAGGAACTTGAAGCAGAAACCATGGAGGAATCCTGCAAACTGTTTGCTTGAGGCTCCTTTTCAGCTACCTTTATCATACAGCCCAGGTCCAGCTGCCTAGCAACTGTACCACCCACATCATCTCTTACATCAGCTGGATCCTCTTACATCAGCCAGCAATCAAGAAAATCCCTGAACACACATGGCCACAGTCTATCTGGTAGAGGCAATTTTGAAGCTCCGTCATCCCGGGTATATCAATCTGACAGCTAACACCAACTATAAGACCCATCAAGTTCAAATTCTGTTGCCCATACACTCATTCATGGGTGTAGGGTATTCACCGGAGCAGTATAATGTACTTTAATTTTATTCAGTTAAATAGATCTTTTATAGGTCATAGGTCTCTCATTTTGTTGTAAAACTTTTCAACCATTAATTAATACATATATACTAACTTTATTTAAACTTACTAATTTTTTTTTGTTCTTCTTTTAAGTATTCAGCCCATCTGGAGCTTATTTTTGTGCATGTGGTGAGGTAGGGATCCAACTTTATTTTTTACAGGTGAAAAGCCAGTTGTGATAGTACCATTTATTAATGTATAACACATTTTTCATATTGAAATGAAATACAAATGAGGTATATTGGAACTTATTTCTTCACCCTCTCATTCTAGTAATGTATTATTCATTCCCAAGTCTGGAAAATACTCTTGAATATAATCACTCTGTAGTATGTTTGTTATGGAAAAATCATTTACAATTGGCTCTAATTATTCTCACAGACCTACTCTTCTCAAAGCAACTTAGTGACAAGAAGCTCTTTTGAGATTCTCAGTAGAGTTGCATGAAATATATACATTAACTCTGGGAGAACTGACATTTTTTATGATTTGTTTCTTGAAAATGACTTTTATTATGTGAGGCATTCATGTGCATTGGTAACATTTTTTTCTAATGTACCTCTATAATCCTGTATAAAATAATTTCTAAAAACTAGGGTCCGAGCGATGGCTTAGTCAGTAAAGCAATTGCCAAGCAGACATGAGGCTCTGAGTTTAGAACCCCTGAACCTTACTTTTGAAAGCTGAGCATAGCAGCACATGTTTGTAATCCCAGTGCTAGGGAGGTGGAGACAAGAGGATCTCTAGCGCTTGCTGGCCCGAGGAACTGGTGAGCCCTGGGTTTCACGAGAGACCCTGTATCAAAAATGAAAGTGGAGAGTGAGAGCCAAGAAACCAGATGTCAATCTCCGGCCTCCACACACAGGCTCATACGTGTCTATGCATGAATGTGTGCAAGTGCAGTGTGAGCATGTGCATCTGTACCCACCTTCACCCACACTCTCACACCCTTCTCACACACACATGAGAGGAGGGAGACATGAAGCAATCATCTCACAGGGATTGAATATTTGAGAGAACCTGTTATGTCCTGTAATGTCTCTGTATAACAGTAGTGTGGTCAGAGGAAATAATGTGAAGGGAGAAGAAAGGAAGAACACTGGAAAGCATCCAGCTTGCCTACAGCTTTTCTAGATCCAGTTCCAAACTTAGACTCAAACAAACCTCTCCTGATTCACCCCAACTTCTTGATTTTCAAAAGCTACAATTTCTTCAAAAACTACATTGGGTTCTATATCTGTTCGCTATCTGCTCTTCTAACACCAGAAGGTTATGTTTCCTACATATACTTCAAACAAGTTCTGCATTAGAGAACCTTGAAGGATATTTTGTGATTCATTTCTGTTACAAAGATAATGCATTATTATTACAAAAAATCTAAACAACACGGAAGTCTTAATCATGCAAGTTAGAAAAAAACCCATAATTTGATTTTCCAAACTTTGATTTTTATCATTTAAAATGAGATTAGACTATATTTTCCATACTCTACATATTCATATGCTTATATGCTGTATGTATGCATGTGTATAATAAATGTTAATAAGTTTAGATGTCTCTTATTTTTAATGGCTTTATACTATATTCTGTTTAAGAAAAAAATTATTTAGTCAGTATTTTAGTTATGTGTATTACAACTGTTTCCCAATGAATTCTAAAATAACCATTTGTGCAAATATTAATGGAAGTGAGAATACCTTGCCAAAAGGCCTACATATTTAAATTTGAATTTGTAGCAGCTTCCTGGCCTTTTAAAAATGTATTATCAGTTAACAGGTGTCTCTACCAACAGTTAATTTACCATCACTACTTCTAGATTTTAAATACTTCAAAACTTTACACTTAGCTATCTGCCAAAACATGCAGCGTATTGCCATAGATAAGACAATGACATGTGTAGATATAGTACTATTCAACAACCCTTTCTAAGGAACTCAACATTATTTTGGAAATACCTCCATTTTCAAAATTCTCAAAAAATTTTATTTCTGGCCTAGGGTTACAGCTCAGTGGTAGAGTATTCTCTAGTGTATGAGAAACCCTGGGTTCAATCCCCCTTGCTCTGTGTGTGTGTGTGTGTGTGTGTGTGTGTGTGTGTGTGTGTCTGTCTTGTCTGTATATACTTCCATTTTCTTTTTGAAGCTAACTCTACAGTTAGCTCACCCCCATCTCCCGGTATAAGCTTCAAGCTGCTTTTCCACCTGAATGATGGTTTTGGGCTTTCGACAAGTCACCACAAGTTCACCTGGTGAGCTCAAGTGTTGCTTTGTGAAATGGCTTTTAAAGGAAGCTCGTACTCAATCTGCCCAAAATTTCCCCCCAAATTTGTCAATCCTTCAGATCTCCTACGATTTGGTGATTGCAACCATCCTTGGAATCCCACCATTGTTACTCCAAGGCTAAGACCAAGCTGATGAGCTAATTTCCACTGCATTCCTCTTCATATTCTAATCCATGTATTCTATCAGTCCTCCAAGATAGGAAACATGCCATCTAATGCCTCCTCATCTGAACCATTCCCACCCTTAAAATCTTCCAGCCACTTGCTGTTTTATATTATATCCAGATATTGATCTTTCAAAGAGTTTCAAGACTGTCGACAGTATTTTCTCGTGTCGTGGTGTCTCCACTAGTTTCCTGTAGTTCGGACATCCTAGTCTTCTTAGCATTTAGGAAAAGTATCAAGCATGCCCCTCTTCCAGGGTGTTACTGTCTGCCTGATTCTCTGTTTGCCTGGCTTTCTGCATGGCTGGTGCCACCTCTTCATTCAGGTTACAGATCGAATGTCATGGCTTCACAGAGGCTTTCTCTGACTCCTCGGTCTAAAGTGCCCCTAGCCATGCGTGTACAGCAGTTACCACCACCTGACAGTACTTTATGCATTTGTGTTTGAATTGCTCATCCCCTTCTTTTTCTTGATTCCTGAATATTAGAGATATGATAGCTAGGACTCTTTCTCAGTGGCCCATGCATGAATCTGCTAAGCCTACAGTAACACCTTGGGGTCAGAAAGTATAGAATGCAGAGTTGCTTAATGGTGAATTCCTGAGGCTTAGGCCCTCATGAAAGACCGGACTTCTCTTTCCCCCTCCTCTAAACAGACTCAATACCTTGACATAGGCTCATTTTGCTCAGAGGGTCTGGGTTTTAGTATCACATCATTAAGAAAGCACATAATATCTAGACTCTAGAACTCATATGTAGTCACAATCATGGAAGAACAACACTGCAAAAAGGAGACAATTTGGAACCTTTGAAGTATCTGCAAAGATTCTGTTCTTTTTAGTAAGTTCAAGCATGATTGGGTACTTTCCCAGAATTCTTTCAGTTTTTATGCAGGTATAGCTTTCCTCACAGTAAAATGCACAAACTGTCTGCCTCAATGGATTTTATACATACGTAACACCCTAGGCAGCAACTCAAGAGTGGCATCATTTGTAAGCCATTACACAAGACCTCTGCCAAATCACCACTTCAGGCTTGAAAGCACCTTCAACCACCTATGGAAGGTTTTCTTCATCCTTGAAGGTTGTTTCATGCACACTCTCTGTCAGTTCCCATTACTCAGACCAACCATTATTTTGACTTTTGTCACTGAAGATTGGATTTGCTTGTTTTTGAAATTCATACAAGTAGAAGTCCAAG
>CABHPQ010156319.1:23099-45524 GCA_902168405.1 Peromyscus aztecus | reverse complement strand
TCCTTCCTTCCTTCCTTCCTTCCTTCCTTCCTTCCTTTCTTTCTTTTCATTTTTCTGTTTTGAAATTCAAGATCTCACTTTATGACCAAGCTGGCATCTCACACTTGTAGCAAACTACCTGCCTCAGCTTGGTGAGGGCTGGAAATATGCTAGTTGAGATGTTGGTTCTTAATAGGAGCCAGTGGATAAATGAAAGGATATATTTATAATTATTTCTTCTTCATCCTTACAACTATCAAGAAAAAACATACACTTTCCCTGAAATGGGGAGGGGGAAGAGAAATGAAACCCAGAAGTTTTGGTATTCAGCCACCAGTTTACCCTGTACAATGCACGTTGTTTGTACAAAAAAAGATGAAGTGACAGAGGATAGCAGAAGAAGCATACATGGAGAAAATGCCTTATTTACCTTAGGAAATTCTGAGCCTTGTCCAGGCTTGGTTGTAAGGCAAACAGACCCTGTGTCTTTTTGAGGTTGCTCTAAGTCATGATGGTCAAGGTTTTCTCAGTAGCCCTTCTTTCTTTATTGGCCCACTTTGAATTATCTATACTTTCCTACCGACTAGTCCACAACCTAGTATTGTGAGAATCTGGGTGGTTGCCAAGAAGGCATTTCTCTGCAGCTGCTTACCTTGTGTTGACCAGCTGTGATTATCTGCTCACCTGCCTGTGAAAATTAAATGGAAGGGGCTGAGAGTCACGCTGCTGTTTCTCATAAACCGGAAAAGCTTTGTTCACGCCCTGCTTTGCCATTGTTGTCAGACAGAGAACGGCCTTCCACGGTTAAGAGGGATGCTGGAGGTGCCAGGAAGCTTTCAGGTCTCCTGATTTAACTTGGAAAATCCAGGTCTTTTTTTGCCTTTTACTCCATGCAACATTACTTCTGTAACATAAAGCTAAAGAGAAACATGGGAAAGCTCAGAGAACGTGAAGGCCTTCTTCAGATTTTTTTTTCATTTTTCTTTTTCTTTTTTTTTTTTCTTTTTTTTCTTTTCTTTCAAGAAAGGGTTTCTCTGTGTGCGTTTGACCCTCCTGGAATTTGCTTTATAGTCCAGTCTGGCCTCAAACAGAGATCAGCCTTGCCTCTGCCTCCCAGGTGCTGGAATTGAAGGTGTGTGCCACCACCGCCTGTCTAGATTTTGTTTTCTTGAGAGACCTTCATATGCTATATGATGTGATTAAGATGAATGTATTACTTAGAATTTTAGTTGAGCTTATCTGCTCTAGAGTGTTTTAGCAAATGCTTGATTTTGTTCTCATTTCAAGGGAAGGGGCTGCCTGTCTGATAGCATGCTGTGAAAAGTGGAACTCAGGCACACAGTTGGTGTAACTACTAAAAGAGCACAGGAGGCAGGAGGGGATGCAGGGACAGAAAGTATGGGTTTATGTGCTTTGTGCTTTCTTAGCTTGTTGAAAAGCACGTGATAGATAGTGAGAACTCACATTGTATAGGTCATTTTGTGCATTTAAAAAGGGTGGAAAATTGAGATTCTAAGTTGAATTGCTAAGGTAAAATTTTCTTCCTTAATGTGATTTTTGTGGCAAATGTTATATGTGGGTAAAAAGATGTTCATGAGAAGGAAAAATTAATTTATCCTTTCTTCTCTTCTTCCCCTCTCCTGCTCCCTCTTTCCCAAATCTTTACTTAAATCTACCTTAGGCATATCAAGGGGTGTAGGGTTTATTCGATTTGACAAGCGGATTGAGGCAGAAGAAGCTATCAAAGGCCTAAATGGCCAGAAACCTCCTGGTGCCACAGAGCCAATCACTGTAAAGTTTGCTAATAATCCAAGCCAAAAAACCAATCAGGCCATCCTTTCCCAGCTGTACCAGTCTCCAAACAGAAGGTACCCAGGACCGCTAGCTCAGCAGGCACAGCGTTTTAGGTAAGTCTGGTCCAGTTCTCGTGCCCAGCTACTAAACTGGAGGAGAATGTGCAGATTTACTGTCAAGTAATTGTATCAACAAGATCTCTGCTTTGAGTTTGTCATTACTGTTGTTTTCTTTCTTTCTTTTTCTTTAATGGGCACAGAGAAAACTTGGGGAAATAGCAACTTTTGAAGGTGAGGGCAATTAACTGTAAGAGCAGCTCTCCTCCAGGAGTGATTTTGTCTCCAAGAGACATTTGGCAAAGTGTAGACTCATTCGTGATGGCATAATTTGGGTGGAGCTGTGACTCACATCAAGTGGGTAGAGTCCAGGGATGCTGCTGAGCACCCTGCAGCATACAGGATACCCAGTAGCCACAGGTACCTGGGCCCAAAGCACAGCTTGAGAAAACCTGACCCACAGACCGTGAAGTCTGATGTGCAGTTTTCCTTTTGTTACTGTTTTCTTGAGAAGAATTTTTGTGTTTGAGCTGTTGAGCTCTTTTAGTTAGCTTTGTTCCATAATATAGACATTGTTTAAGATATGTGAACTATGTGAATGCCCTAAGCTTCTAAAAGTGGCCCCCTATCTCCTTTCATTACAGTGTAGAGATTGATAAACTTAATGGTTCGGAGAGGAGTCATTAAGTTTTCTGAGTCATGGTTTTCGCACCTATTCCTCCTCCTCCTTTCCCTTCTCCTTACCATTTTCCCCACCTCTCTCTCTCTCTCTCTCCTCTTTCTCATTTTCTCCCTTTATTTTCAGCTCTTTAAAAATCTAAAAGTCATTTGCTATGCCATGCAGAAAGTAGTGGCAGTCTGGATTCCTGCCTCTGTGTGGTTGTTCACTGATTCATTAACTCAAAGAAGGCACCTAGTTACTGATGGGCATAAATACCCTAAGTTCTCAAGTTAGCTAGTCCTTGAATAAACAACCAGATCTAAGTTCTCAAGTTAGCTAGTCCTTGAATAAACAACCAGATCAGGAGTCATTCGGAGTATATCTTCTGCATGTGAAAAAAAGAGTGACTTGAGGTTCAATTAGAAACAGTGACATCGGATTTTTATGAACAAGTCACCCAGTTTTTATATCCCCGGATGTTGTAAATACCATTTGGCCACATGGTATGGTATGGCCACGTTGCTTCTAACTCCTAAGCTAATGTTTTATAATAAGTACATATAATTCTTTATTCTTTCCTGAGACAAAACAGTTAATTACGAAAACACATAATCACAAACATTGTATGCTAGAGGACTAAACTCACATGTTTTCTAGCCCCAGTCACATATATTTTTCTCCATTGGTGTATTGGAGTGTTGAAAAGAGAAGAAAAAAAAATCAACTTAAAATATCTCCTTCTAAAAATACTTAAGTATGTTACTTAGGTGTGAAAAGAAATTTTCTGTAAATGCCAGGTTGAATACCTACTTAGGTTAGCATTCTCCCTGGGAGAATGATAGCATTATGAAAGACTGTGTTGACAAAGATGACCAGCTTCCTGGTTCAGTGAGTTCAGCTGCTGTAATTTTGAGAGAAAAAGCATTGGGAAAAACAAAATGTGTGTCACCTTTGACCTTGGTGACAAGTATTGGCAATTGAAGGAGAGGAAAGGCACCTGGGCTATTTGATTATTTCCTTCTGCAGAAAGAAATCTCACGGCACCCCTTTTTAGTGCCAGATTATGCCCCCTCTCTGTCATCTTTCTGGACTATCCTCTTGTTGGTATTTTAAAATATAGTACAGTCAAGATCCAGTTCGTTTTAATAGTGTTTTCTAGTCGTCCTTCCCAATTCATTTTAGTTTGCTTTTAGAAGAAAGCTGTACTGCCCTAGGCTGTTGTTTTATGTTTTCAATTAAAGCTGTAGTTTTGTTTGGTTGCTATTTATTAGAGGAGCACTCTTAGACTCTTAAGACCAGGCCAGAGGACCATAGATAGCATTGAGAGTCCTGATCACTGGCTAGCATTTATGTGGGCAACATGTGCTGGACACTGGGCACCACAGTATCCTCACTGAATCTTCCTGTCCTTCTGTAGGTGCCCCATGCTTTTATTTTTGATGGGGTAAAGTTTTCCAAGGTTGTCCTCATGATTAAATTTAAAACTTTTAACAGTATATATTGTCATTACTTTTGAGATTGTTTGGCCCTTATAGAAAGACATTGTAGAAGAAAGGAATAAGGGGCATTAGTTGAAAGGAAAGACTGGTAATAGTAAGTGAGGAAGATTACAGGAAATGGAGGTTTGAGCTTGGAGTCCCAGCTACTCCAGAGCCTGAGGCAGGAAGATCACTAGGAGTTATGGAGTGTATTGTACAGTGCCCTTCTTATCGATCTAAGTTTGTTGTCAATTGGCTGGCCTCGAAGGAGTAGCTACCACCAGGTTACCCAGTGAGCACCAAATGGAGAGCAATCAGGAATTAGGGCAGACTTTTCCTTCCTTAGATTCTTGCTCTCTCCCTCATCTCACCGCTCATCCTTACCCCTAGCACCTCTAAGTGGTAAAATATGAACTACCCGTGTGCTAGAGAATGTGTTTGATCTAGACTATGTATTGGTAGAAGCAGAGTCTTAATTTCTACAATCCAAATGTATTGTGATGTGTGACTGGTGCTTTTCAAAGGTTTCTTTAATTTGACTGTCATTAACTTGAATTTTCTCACATTGTTTTATTAAATAAAAGTTGATCTTGTTTGAGTTTTTGAGACACTTGAATTAAGGACTTAAATTTTGTTGGTACCTTGCTCTTTTCTGTAGTTGAGGTCTAATTCCTTACAGTTATTTCTTCTTAGTACTTGTTGTTATAATACTTTTGCTTTGAGTTTACCACTTCCCAGCATGAATTTTAGAAAACTCATTGTGTATTTTTATGTTACCCTGGTACCTTAGCAGCTGAGAGAGACTGGAGAATACAAGTTATATTAACAGTGAAAGGACTTTTAGTACTCATGAAGATACAAATGTAAAATTCCATGTAATAAGAATTAACTTTAAAAGTGGGCTTATGAGGTTTATGGCTCAATCTGTATTGATAATTAGAATTATTTAAACATGAACACTGCTAATCTGATGGGCTCATTGAAGTGTTTATAGTTTTCAAAATAAGACAGACTATTTAAATGCATGCTGTAATTTCAGTCCATTAAGAATATTCTTAGTACAGATTATCCAAATTAAACTGTATACAAAATTTTCTTATTCATTCTTGTGAGGTAGATTTAACTTTCTTGAGTGTAATCTGGGCAGTGGCTTATGTGTCTGCTTCTGTGTGTCTTTTTGCATTTTTGAAGAGCCTGGAATCAGCTGTTGGTTTGAACTTCAGGCATGTTGCTGGTTGCATTAGCTTGATCTCATATTGGAAGACAAAGACATCAAGGCTCACGAATTATTTTCCTCATTCTTAGAATACATGATGCCATGTGATTGGATTCTTAAAATACATGATGCCATGTGATTGGATAAGCGAACATATTGATGAGCTTGTGTTGGTTAACTTCAAGCCAACTATTGCTTTATGCTTTGGAGAGGTTTGATAATTCTTCCAGTGTCCAGAATTGTCTTTTTTACTTACTGTCTTTTTCACATATTATATCTGACTTTAGTTGATTTTTTTAAATTTCCCTTTCAATATGGTCTTTCCTTAACCTACCAGCTGAATTGCTTGAAAATTAGGCAGATACCTTTGTTTTATGCTGTATTTGTAAATACCCAGCTTTGAAATGAAAATACTCTAGCTGATAGAAGATTCTATTAAAAATATTGTCTAGTTAAATCTGAATTACATTATCCTGGTGATAGGAAGTGTTACCAAATGTCTTTGCTGTGCACTTGTATGTGCACATGGCTTGTGCCTCTATAGTCAGTGAACTTTAAACTCTGAATTCTAATCAAACACACAAAGATAGGATAAAGATGAAATATATTCTCTACCAAATATAGTAATGTACTGATAATTGTATACTAATATATTTACCTAAAGTATCTTAGTAAATGAGATCTTGCTTTAAGTGAGATTCATAGTGTTAATATTTATCACTTTGAATTTTCTGACTGCATGTAAGAGATGTTGAATTGACTTGTGTCTAGCCTCCTGATGCAGTTTCTATAGGAAGTAAGGGAAATAACTGGTTCTTTTTTTTTTCCTTGAATTTTCTTCACTGAATCATCTTTAACCCAATTTCCCTTCTCTTGGGAATCTTTCTTTAACTAAAGGATGTCTTAAGTGAAGCTAGGTTTTTCTATCTAGTCTTCCAAAATAATGTGTTATTTGTAAAGTGGATTATCCCAGCTAATGATTGGGTGGGGGTGACATTGGTCACCCTCTCAGAAAGACTCAGACTTCCTTGGGAAGCATCAGATACCCTGGAGAGTAGATGCAGATATTGGTGCAGTCCATATGTTAAATATAATTTAAGAACATTCTGGTTTTAAATAACAAAATATACATGCAGTTGACGCCTTGTATTTACTCCTATGGTGGAACACCTCATCTGTGTTTGTCCCCCAGTTACTGCAAAGGCCACTAGACTGGTCTCTACCTTCCTTTTCAGGAGATCGTGTATGAAAGTTGTCCTTGAGTTGTAGGACATAGCGTGAAGGTATGACAGCTGTGTCAGGGGTACTATGACATTTTCTCCTGTAGCTGCACAGTTTATAATGTGCTGCCTGCTGCTGCACAAAGGCTGCTTAATGTCCATATGAAGTGCCCACTGCCTTCCCTAGATTCAAATGGGACATATAGATTTATGGCAGTGAGAACAAGGGAAATGGGTTTCAGCTGCATATATGCAGTCAGCCAGCTGCTGTGCCTGGGCTGTTTAGGAGCAGTATTTCACACCCCTGCTGATGGGGGAGGAGAGCTAATGTTGAGGTTTAAATACCCAAGGACTGAATTTCCCCTAAAATTGGGAGATGATTGAAAGTCAGGGAACCATATAAGACTCCACAGGTTGGGCAGCTATGAGGCCCATTGAGGGTCTGCAGAGTCCTAGTTGCAAAAGTCCTAGATGTCCTAGAGGTTGTGGAATGGGATAGAGTTGGGAACTGAGATGTCTTTCCCTCAGTGATTGTAACTCACTCCCATGGCAGGTTTGGTTTCCATCCTATCTTAAAAACAGACACATTTAAAGGAAATTCTATGTTGGGAGTTTGGTTGCTGTCTTCTAAGTGGGTGGAGGGAAAATGGAGCTTCTGGATTTCATCCTCTAGTCACTTTGAACAGGGACTCCAATATGTTCATCTGTCCCACAGGTGCCATTTGTCAAATGCATTTCATATCTATCATTCCAGGAAGTTGATTAACTTTTCTGTATCAGATCGTTTTGTGATTGGTGTTGCGAATTTGCATTCATTTTTCCTGGTGTTTGTAAACTTGGTTTTTTTTTTTTTTTGTATATAAAGGCATGACATCTTTACTCATCTTCACTCTGCAGAACACAAAGTCCTCTGACATTCTGTACTCTTCACACCTGCTCTATGCTTTGTGTGTGCAAATATTCTCACCCAGTCTGCCTTCTGGGTAGTTTCCATCCTATATTAAGTGGTAGATGATAATTTTGGTAACCTTTGCTTTTATACATAATCATCAGGTATGTGATAAACATGTAATGCCCAGACTAGTGGTCTGTGCTAAGTGGTACATTTGAGAGGGTCATGGCACATGGCAGGCTCAAATAGATGAAGGAAAATCTCGTGCCACTGCGACTTGTACTCTTGTCTTACAGTTTACATTACAGCAACTCAACACTTCTTCCTTTTCATTTTTTTCAAAACACACAAATGCCCAATGGAGACTGAGATTTGGAAGTGCAAGGACAACATTCTTTCTCAAAGACCAGAAGGAATACATTGGCTTTTATAAAACTGAGAAGAGTTGCTTTTCTTACGTGCTCTGCTGTGTGCTTGGGTTGGACATCAAAAGCTGATACCCACCCCACTTAGCCTTTCACAGGTGTTAAAAGACAACATAATTGTGCCTCCCCTCTGACCTAGGGCTGTCTTTGGGAGTGGGGAGCATTCTCACAGTTGGGTGACTGTATGGCTATGCATTACACATGCCTGCTCCTCATGTGTAATTTATTTGTAAAATCTAGAAACTTGAGGCATTCTCAATGGTCTTCTTGACATGATAAAGCAGGATGGCACAAATTCTATGAAGCCATGTTTGTCCATAAAATTCAATGCACTTACAATTCTACATCTTTGATTTTTAAAGATCAAACTGCTCCGAAGTTACTAGCCTTGTGAACTTAGGCTAGCTGGCTAATCTTTGTGTGCTTCAATATCCTCAGGAACCAATGGAATTGTGGCAAATAGAAGTGTGGGAGTTTATAAAAGTGCTGATCAGCTCCAGTGACACTCTTAGAACTTGCCTGGTGGGAAGTCACCTGTTAACTGCTCTAGCACCTTCACATTTTGTTTCTGGCTGTTTCCTCAGATGACCACTGCTTTTTTTCTTTGCTGCACTGACCCTGTAGAGATAGCCAGTGTTCTACCACAGTGGGCGCCCATTCTCTCAGGAATGGTAAAAGACCCAGTGTTTTGAGACATCACATATATTTTATGCACAATTATCCCCTTGGAAGGTGGCAGTAATGAGCCTAGCTTTCATGAACTTCAAGGGGGAAAATTAAACACTGAAGTTTGCTAAATGTGTGTTTTGCAGGTTGGACAATCTGCTCAATATGGCTTATGGAGTGAAGAGGTAATGACACAGGTTCATGATACTCATAATCCCTTCCCACAATTGATTAATTTCTTTGATTTGGGGAGCAATATTTCCACCCTCATAAATTTATGTTGGGTTTTCTTTTGCATGTATAGCCTATTGTAAAGCTGCTTTTGAAGCACATTTGACTCATGGAATATTTTTATACCACTGTACGCCACTTAGTCTTTTAAAAAGTCATTATTTGTTTCAGATTGCATTGCGACATTATAGCATGTTTATGTTATGTGTTGGTTTTTCTCCCCTCCCCGTCCTGTTCAACTCATGAAGGCAGTTTTTAGATTTCTTTGCCATTGTGTAAATTGTTACTCAGTGCAGCAGATAATGGTCATTTCATAACCTGTCAATACCTGAATTGTTTGTCTGTCCCTGCAAGCCACAAATAGAGCCTCGGTTGACACATCCAGTAGCTGTATGCATCGTTGGGAGAGGGGAAATTGCTAAATTTGGGGAAATGGAGAAGGGACAGGAACTTAAACCCATTGCTATAACCAGTCTATGTTCCTTTTGTGTGTGTGTATGTCTGTTTCCTATTTTGTTTAGTAGGTTTTCACCAATGACGATTGATGGGATGACCAGTCTGGCTGGAATTAATATTCCTGGGCACCCTGGAACAGGCTGGTGCATATTTGTGTACAACCTGGCTCCTGATGCAGATGAAAGTATCCTGTGGCAAATGTTTGGGCCTTTTGGAGCTGTCACCAACGTGAAGGTCATCCGTGACTTTAACACCAATAAATGCAAAGGTTTTGGATTTGTGACTATGACAAACTATGATGAGGCTGCCATGGCGATAGCTAGCCTCAATGGATACCGTCTAGGAGACAGAGTACTGCAGGTCTCCTTTAAGACAAACAAAACGCACAAAGCCTAATGAGCTCTTGTCCTCAGTCCATTTCTATATGAAAACTATACAACAAAAGCAAGTTAAGAGAAACTTTATACATTAGTAAATGTCTTTGTAAGTCAGTGTTGAGATGGGGATAAAATGACTACTTAGCATCCTAAGAACTATGTGAGATTTTTTATTGCTAGTATTTGAATTAAAACTTCTTAAATATCTTTTATGTTTGAATATGGACAAGAGGTACAGGGTTTTTACCTGTCACATTGCATTCTATTGCCTTCTTTGAAGAAGGTGGACCTTTTAAAGTGTTTCAGCTAAGGGAAGACATTGCTTTTCTTTTTACATAACTGCCTTGAACCTGTGAGTAAATATTGAGGCTTTGTGTTGTATCTCTTCAGTTGGTTGTGTCTTTCCCCACCTCCTTTTCTTTTCTTACTTTTTCTTTTCTTTTTCTTTTTTTGTTTTTTCTTTTTGTTCTCTAATTTGCTTTGTGTTTGGTTTACATTTAAAGCATTGCCGTTATGTCTCAGAAAAGTATTTTGAAGTTTACATTTTTATTTATGAAGTTACAAACAGTATTTATTTTGTAATTCTGATTTGGGCTGGGGCAGGGGGGGTGACATTATAAACGCTTATTGTAAGAATACTGGAGAACTTTTCGTAAAGCAGTACCTTGCCAAAGAGATAAGAGCCTCTTTGATGTGGGTTTAAAAAAAGCATCTATTTTTATAAAAAAGAAAATTTGGAGAAACTTTTTACTGGTCCTGGAACAAATATTTTGACTTGAATACTTTGAGAAATCTCTTCATATGACACCTAGTGAGCTTTTAAAATTTACCAGGAAATTTGCAACGGTTGGAAAATTTAGAAAGATTTATGACATAGAAAAATACTTTTGAGATCTTTGTATGAGAGGAATTGAGTCAGTGAGGGAACACTGCTGGTTTCATTTTCGTAATCACCAGTGGGGTGTCTGATCATCCTGGTTGCTATGAGATAGATGGCTCACATTGATTTGTGATTTTGAAACAAATAAAAAAAATTTACAAAAGAATATATAAGAGCAGGCAAGAAATTTAAATTACCAAGAGATGGGGGAAAATCTGTTCTTCCTAAAGAAATCCCTTCAGATAGAGCTCATGGTGTTTAGTGATGTACTTGCAGTATCGTTTGAAGAATTGTTTTGTCTTAAGGAAAATAAGATGTTGCACATGATTTGTACTGCAGCAAGTCAGCAAAGGCGATCTGAGTTGGATATATTTGAAGGTATTTTGAGAGTTACGTTTAAGGCTAACACCTGAGCTTTGTGTGATGTAAATAAGACCTTGTGTTTATGAACCTTTCAGCTAATTTTATTTTTTTCCCTTACATATCAAGTGATGTTCAGGTTTTGAATGTTTTGTATCAGTTTTTTCCTTTGTAAATGGCATTAACATTGTTACTTGAGGTCTTGCTTATCCACTTCTGTTGTCCTGAGGACTTGAATTTACAGTGCATCAGATTCGTTGCTAATTCTGTCTGTAGATAGTCTAGCTTCAGCTGTTTATGGTGATGCTACATTTTCGTTTATAAATATGTTTGTGGTAAAAAAAAAAAGAAAAATGAGTATAACCATAGGTTTTGAACAAATTTCCTTACATTTTTCATACAAAAATCATAAATATCTGTATGCTATTGAAATTTAACTTTGTATGATGCTTAAACCACTATTTGGGGAAATAATAAAATAAGTCTTTACCATGTATGAAAGAAATTTTAAAAAATACAAAATATTTTCTGATTAGCATCTAGCTTATAATAAATTTTCAAAAAAGCTGAAGGCAACCGTTGCCTTCATCAGGATGCACTGAGAACTATATAGTTACGTCCTGCGTTTTGTATAAACTGAGATGCTCATATGCTTCCCCTTAGAACAGGCAATGTGCTATGCATAACATAGTTGTACATTATCTTTGCAGTTGCTTTGAGTTTTATTTTTTATTATTTAAAATTGTAGTTATAAAATTTTTCAGTATAGTACAGTACATATACTGTGAGGCGCGTGCTAAAGTGAGTAAGCGAGTTTTCATGCTGACCCACTCAATGCTATTCAGAACTCAATTGGCTTAGCACTTTCTCATATCCTTAGGTGCATTTAGATTGTCAGAGTTAACCTGCGTTAAAAAAATAAAAAAAAAATAAAATACATGTATATACTTAAAAAAAAAATAAGGTTTCCCTTGTGGGAAAACAGCAGCTACACGCTTCTTTCCTGTACTACTGTAGCAAACCAAGGCATTGATGAGAGGGCATGCAAATTGTGCTTCACTTTACAGTGTTTATCAGAGCACTTAATAAAATGTAAGGCTGGTATTTATTTGAAGTTGTACAGTATGACTTAATTCACATCTGTTGGAATAGAAAATATATTCTGTTGAGTATTTAAGAGGCTGTACATGTTTTCTTTTGTGTTTGAATTCTTTGTGCTTTTTCATGTTCGGTACATCAATAAACAAAGTTGAAGGGAAAGAACTGTGGTGTATCTTTAAACACATCCGGGTTATGGGGCACCTCTACTCAGTCTAGTAAAAAAAAAAATCTTTAAATAAAACAGGGGTGCTCTTAGAACTCTAGCTGAAAGCTATGCTACCTGAAAGAATCCAGAAGACAAGTTAACTGAAGGGAGAATGTGGGAAAACAAAAAACAACTAAAAAAACCAAACCAAACAAAACCCCTAAAAGCAAAAACCATGACTGAATGATACTCTGGTTAGTTAGTTGTCAGATGCATTCCTAGGTGACTCTTGCTGGGACATGTGCTTTTATCAGCCAGTTGTAAAATTTGAGGACTCAGTTGCTATTACTGTGTCACTGATTTAACCTTCAACTACTTGTACGAGCAGGAATTTCAGTTACTTTTAACTAGTTCAGGAGCACTTGAGGAAGGCAAGTTTATTCTCTTCTATTGGTAAGATTGAATTCCCCATAGGTGTTGGTGTATGATACTTTTGTTGCACAGCTGCTATCTCGTTAAGGGAGTTTTTCTGAAACAGAAAGTTCACTTTCTGTTAGGTTAACATGTGTACAGCACACATGTGCAAATGGTGAAGTGTGCCAGCTCTGTCCATGCTTCATTTATGCATTTAATCGCAACACGTCCCTAGCAGATGAATGGACGGAAAAACATTTCTTGCTGTTCCTTTTGGCTGTCTGTCTTCCCGTCTGTCTGTTTGAGACAGGGTCTCACTATGTAGTCCTGCCTGGCCTGGAACTCACAGAGATCTGCCAATCTCCTGAGTGTTGGGATTAAAGATGAATACCAGTGTGCCCGGCTTCTTGCTATTCTTTTCTGTAAGAATTCTACTTTCCTAAAACTTCAGAAAACTGAGTATTAATTTTTTTAAAGTGTACTGAATGACTTTTTTTGATTGCATTGATTGGTTGTTTGCATTTTGCTTTTGGTAAAAGCCATGTTAAAAGTATTTCTTCTGAATTCACAACCTCTAGTAGCCAAGAGGCACTGCCTCTCCCTCCAGCTTACAATTAAACTAACCTCTCCACTCTTCCTGTCATGTGAACTTCATCCTTTTACCTGTGTGTGTCCAGACACCCTTCCCGCCCCCCCTCCTCTCACTTTAGTGGTATTTTCATTGGTTTGCATGTCAGGAGTTCCTTTACATTTGAGCAGACAGTGGGCGAAAAGAAACCTGTAAGAGGGAATGTTGTGAAGGCACTGTTACATTTGTGGAGAAATTACATTTTCCACTTCAGATTCCTTTGCCATGTATGCTTGAAAAATCATTTGAATTGTTCAATTCACTGTTACAGTGAATGACAATAACTGTTAACATCATTTCAAATTAATCTGATTTAAAGAGAAATGTTGGCAATTTAATCTTCCCCTTTAAAAACAAAAGTGAATTACAAGATTCTACTGTTTACAAGATATTAAAAATGTAGTGTAAATTTACAGCTACTCTTTCATAGTGTTACCTACAAAACAAAACAAAAAATGCAAATGTTTTAACAGTAAGTGTGTAGAAATTGTAATCCCTGGGTTTCTTAATGCACTTCCTAGTACAGTATCCATATGTCACTTTATAAGTAGAATAAGAAAAAAGACAGACACAGGTTTTGATACTCGAGTCTCTGTTACCATATTAGAACACTGAACAGTAGAAACAAACAGAAATGCAGATGAAACCATAGCGATTCAAATAACAAGAATTTGTAGTCTGTCAAGTGAAGAGTCCTGATCTTTTCTACCTATATATATATAATATATATATATATTACATTCTTTACCTCAAATTCACAGATTCATTCTCCTTCAGAGTGGGAAATTAAAGTACATACCCCACTAATTCAGTCAGCTGGTAGGTGCCAGATGGAAGTTGCTGAAGTTACCTGTTCAAAATTCCATTTCATATAATTAGCAGGTGAGAGAAAAGAGAGAATGAGTGCGTTATGCTCTGAGGATGAGCAGGTGCCGCTCTTCCAAGAAGCCATCACCTAGAAGGGAGCACAGGTAAGCTGCTAGGTCATGACTGTAGTGCCATCAGATGCAGTCACTGAGCTAATGTGCTGTGGCTTATACAAACACAGTCAGAGCTCAAAACCTGTGAACCCACCCTGTGCTCCATCTCTGCAGTTGCCAGCACATGCCTTTCATTCAGTGATCCTTGTGAAGCCCAAACTCTTTCGGTTGCCCAAGTCCTTTGTGAAGCAAAATGAAAGTTATAAGCCACTACATAACCTCATAGTTGGGTTGACTGAGAAATTTGAGTGGATGGTTTTTTCTATAAATGTGTCATGGAGTGACAGTTTGGGAAGACTAGTGATGATAAAATAGCCTGAATATTAAAAAGATGTTTTACTATTTTTATTCAACTTTGAAGTAGGACAAAATACAATCTTGGGCCTGAAATTTGGTATTAATGTTATATTTAGTTTAAATAGTCAAAGATGTAGGTTAGGACTAAACTGATATGACCCTAAGAAACACTCATGGGTGTTGGTTTTTCAAATATCTCTTATAGCCAGCCACATTCCAGACATAAATACAAACTTATGTTTGTGCTGACATGAGTGGAAGACGTACCTCACTGCTGTCCAGAGGTTGCCATTTGTAGCTCAGAAGGACTACATCACAAATATATGATAAAAGGAAAGGGCAGACTCTCATGCACAAAATCCATAGTTACAATAAAGAGGACATTTAATTTTCAATGTATATGGGCCTCAGGAATAGCAGGATAAGAACACTTAGCCACACAGAAGTGGTAGTGGTTGAGAAGGTCATTGAAAGTATATAGGATTGAAACGCTGTTCTGGGAGATAGAATTCAAGAAGAAAACCACATGAACAGGTAAGTCATGTTCTTGAAGCATTAGTATCTTCATTTGTAAACTTTGTGACCTATTAGTTCCTTAAACATTTATTTGCATAGACCAGTTAAATTTCAGATTAGCCTGATATTTGAGAGCATGATGAAATAGGACGTTCTTAAATATTGAAACTTTGACATTTGAAGCAATGATAAAATAAAAGTACCTAAACATTGAAACTTGGCCCCTTTTTTCTCTTGTCCATTTCCACTGTGACCTCGACAGTATCTGATGTGGTAGATAATATGAATTTGGAGAGTACATGGAAATCACACTACTGGGGCATTGCCTCCTTTATGACATGTGCATTTGAAGTGTCTGCAGAGGCACTAAACACAATCAACATTTCCCTGGACATAGAATGCTGTGCTGATCTACCATCCAACTGTGCATCTCTCACACTGGACAGTGTGATTCTCTCTTAGCACCTATATCTTTTCGGGTGTTCATTCATTAGCCGTGCCTTCCCTCTCAAGAAGGAGCTACATGAAAGGTCAGTTACAAAGCCCTTCCCTGACCAAGTCTTGCAGCTTTGTTTCTCTTGTAGCTCTCTTGGATCTACCAGTGGTTAGTAGCCACATTCAATTCCTGCCACTTAAATATCGTGATGCTTTCCTCTCATTCTTTTCTATATGGCTAAATGTGTGTTTCAGAAGCATCCTGCCTATCTGTGGGACCTCCTTGAAGCTGTGATACCACCAGCTGCTACCTGCAAGTAACTTACCCTTTGGTATGAAGTATGGTAGGCAAGGTAGCTGTGTAAATTTTGTGTTGCAGGGGGATGGTAAAGGTGTAGCTACTGGCTATGAGAAATGGTGAGAAGGTCACTTAGGCATCCAGTAGATGGAGAGCTTTGGTTGCCAGAATATGAGGAAGTGCTGAGGGTACTGTATCAGAAGATTACCCCACACTTTACATGTATGTTATACATACTCTCCTCTCTCAAAGGGTAGGTTTTACAAGCATAGACTGTAATAATGAATAATGCAGATGTTCATATTCCAAAGATCCAAGTTGCTATCAAAAAGGATACGTAACTGTTGTCTTGAAGTTGAGTCAGAAATTAATTTTCCTGTAATAAATATTCTTTAATAAAATTCCACCTCAAGAATGATTGTTGCTGTGTGTTTTCCCCCAACACAATGAACTGAATGTTAACATTCTGTTTTTTAAGTTGTTCTTCAAGAAATACCCTTTTTATACCCAGACACTGTATGAAAAATAGGAAGCTTTTTCAGGTACATTGCAGCTTCTATGTCTATTTTAAGATTATATGCCTTGAGTACTAGATCGTAAGGCAAAGAATAGCCTTTCTTTCCTAAAAACAAACGCATGGAAAACTTTCTGAGAAGTTTATCCTGAGCCTTAGGGGATTTGTCGGGGTTTTTGTTTTGTTTTGCTTTATTTGTTGTGGGTTTTAAAAGTTGTTTCCCTAATATTTTCATCCTGTTGGCCTCTGTCCTGAAGGGAACCATATTTTAGTACACCAATACCCTGTCCATAGTCTGCTGTATACTGTGGCACAGGGTGGGAAACCTTAAAAATGCATGCTTTATATTTAATTGCTACTTTATTTTTCAGTAAATGCACATCAAGAGGCCACTCTGTACCACTCATAGGCTGTTTCTAGGCTGAAGATTTAATTTATATTTTTCCCTCTTGTTCTGAGCTGGAAGACACTTGAGCGAACTCCTTTAGTATCTTATTTCACAGATATGTGAGCCAGGTCTCACTCGAGACTTGGTCCTTGGCCCCAGCTCTTCTGGCCTCTGTAACCCTGCCCTTCATTATTGTTGAGGCACTAACACAAAGCAGAATTGGTTTCTGCTAATGTGCTTTTGCAGAATCACAGTTTTGACATCGTGATATAGATATGGCATCTAGAAGTAGAACAGAGGTGAGTGTGTGTACATACTTATTTAATATATTTTACTTCAAAATCGTAATATAGTTTGCCTCCTTTGTTTTTAAGTTGCAATTGTGTGTAATAGTCTCCACGTACTTTTTCAAACATTCAAATTTTTGTTTTCTTTTTTCCTTTGGTAGAAAGTTTTTGCTTTTAAAATTGCCGTTCTTTAGCACAGTGGTTCTCACCCTTCCTAATGCTATGGCCCTTTAACACAGTTCTTTATGTTGTGGTGACCCCCAAGACCCCCAAGCATTATTTTCATTGGTACTTCATAACTGTAATTTTACTACTGTTGTGAATCATAATGTAAATATCTGATATAAAGGATATTTGATATGTGACCCCTGTAAAAGAATCCTTCAACCCCAAAGGGGTCATCACCTACAGGTTGAGAACCATATGCTTTAGCATATGGAAACATAAAATAATACGTGTTGATTGGCTTAAGGCAGATCTAATGAAAGCTGTTGTGTGGTGTTGTTTTTTTTTTTATTGTGTTGATTGCTGCTTACATTATTTCAGAAAGTAATGAAAATCAAGAATGCTGCATGGGTTCCCATTGGTGTATTCCCCTAGATTTGTATGACTGGGCTGAAGACAAATTGAAAGCCCCAAGCTAGGCTTCTCTCTCCTAAGTAGAGCTTAGAAAGGCAATGTCTAAATGCTTGCCCCAGTGTTCAGTTGGCAGTTTGATCACAGTGTTCTGTGTAGCAGTGTCCTGGATGAGAAGAGAAAGACTCTGAAGCCATAGAGAACAGATAGATATCCTAGTACCAGGAAGTTCAATGTCTATCCTTTATTTCCTTAGCAAAAGAAAACGCTTTCTTCCCTGATGGGGGCCAGGAAGAGGGCATCTGGGAAGCCAATGGGTGAGTAATTTCTTCCTCCTCCTTCCCTAGGTCTCTGATTGCAGTGATCTTTCCTCTTGCAAGGGTCTGGGTAAATACTGGCTCCTTATTGCATGTGCTCAGACAAGTAGCTGATGGAGAAGAGCAGTTTTCAAAGGATTGATGAGCTTAAAAGACACTCGTTAGAGTGCACCTGGATCCTGCCATGACATCACAGGCGGACCATCAGCAGCTCTCTGGAAAGCATGGCAGCCTTTTTTCACCTCTTTCTTAACAATGAGACGTAGATTGGGCCTGTTCTCTATTCAAGCATCCTTATGAGTAAATGTCTATTTTTACGATAGAGCTGCACGTTAAAAATAGCTCCAATCAGTGTGACTCTTTTCCCCCATATGTTAAAAAGTTATACATGAGTTAAAATATCTCAGATTGCTTAAATTCCTCCAAATGCAAGACACATTCCTTTTTCATTTTGAGGGGGCTGGACTGGGTAGAGGGGAGGATTAAATACAAGATATGTACTGCGGGGGCGGGGACACCTCCTCAATTCTGTTCTTGTTATTTGATTTGAGACTTACCAATGGCAAAACTTCTAAACCAAGAGTTGAAATTCCTGTTAAAAAATTCATTAATATTTGGCGGGCACGATCTTCTTCCTGGAGCGATTGTTTATTTTTGTTGCTGAGAGCAATTAGCTAGAATAGTCACAGTTGCAGCTGTTAGATACTATAAGCTCCAGTGGAGAGCACAAAGGCCTTATGCACATTTAGAGTCTGTATTTGGATTGTTTTTAATGGGCGATTCTTCTGGAGTTGACTGTGTTAGCAAATTCGATTGGGCGATCCTGAGCCAAATTGAGTGTGCAATGGGATCATCAGCTGTGTTGATCAGAGTCACGTCAACACCTTGCTGGTGTGTGGAAGCCAAGATGGCTGGGGCTGCTCTGTGTCTCGGTCCTGTCTGCATCCTCTTCATGCAAACCTGGATGTGATCCATCAAAACATTATGCTGTTTTTTAAGGGAATGTTTCCTTTTGTGTTTACTTCTTGACTTGTCAGGGCTTTCATGGGGGTAGCCTGCATGTGCAGTCATGGGAAGAATTTTCATACAGTCTGGTGCCCACTAATTTGTCTTTTTTTCAAGTAGCTTACTAGATAATCTTGGCTGCAGTTTAATACCTGACACTTTAGAAACAGCAGCTCAAGTGAAGGGATTGTTTTCTATTTTTATAGTGTCTGTATATTTGCCTTTGAATATCATTTGGAGGAAGGAGTGTCTACCTGCTTCAGAATCATAATGCTTTAGGATTCACACTATGCTTTTAGTGTACATATTCTCCTCTGGCTCTACCGGTCACCTGGGAAGCAGAGGATTCTGTATAACCCTCTCTTTACTGAAGAGTAGACAAATTTACTGTTGATGGATGGCGACGCACCTGCTTATTTTCTGTACTGCTGCCATTTGATATGCTTATACTGTGCTTCTTACCGCTAACTAAAGTGTCTTGATGGACTCAACTTGATATTATAGGCTGCTAGAAACTGCTGTCAGGTTCAAAATTAGTTTAGTAGTGTATTGGTAGAGGAGAATCGAGGTAGGTTGCCTTTGGTGGGGTTAGTATTGGGGGAATTTTGAAAGGTTTTGCTGATTGTGCTACAAGTGAGAATTCTTAGGTGAATATTGAAACCTCGTTTCCTAAATTTAGCTAGCCTAAATCAATTCAAAGTCATTAGATTTTTATAAGATTTTAGACACTTAAATGAAAGTATTTTTAGAACAGCCTTTCAAATGGCAATTGATTGACCAGATGACAATCTTTTTGATCAGCCAGGTTGGATCCATTACAGAGTCAGGTGGAGTAGTTCTTGAATCACACCCTTTCCAGTAATACCTTTCAAATAATTGGGGAGGTATGAACACTGGTGAATGGAAGTTTCATCTTTTTTTTTTTTAATGAGGTTTTCTTTCCAGTAAATTGTTTCTTTTTAGATTACTTTATACTTAAATTATATCATAGTCTCCTCCAGTATTCATATTTAAAATTATCCACATAAAAGTTCTATCATATGCAGTATTTTCTTCCCTTATCCTTTCTGAGTATTTTTTTTTTCCCCGAGATAGGGTTTTTCTGTGTAACAGTCCTAGCTGTCCTGGAACTCGCTTTGTAGACCAGACTGGCCTCGAACTCACAGAGATCCACCTGCCTCTACCTCCCAAGTGCTGGGATTAAAGGTGTGCACCACCACCACCCAGCTTCTCCTGAATATTATAATAAGTATAGTGATATGAACTGTGGATTGTGTAGCCTGCATTTATGCACATGGGTGTGTATATACATGTTTGCAAGTGTGTACATACGTGTGTGTGCATGCCTGTAGAGCCCAGAGGTTGACAGGGGATGATTTCCTGTCACTCTCCACTTTGTTTTCTGAGGTAGGGTCTCTTGCTGATCCCAGAGCTTACCTACGCAGCTTTTGTATGGGTACTTATAGGGCACGGACTTTATCCACCAAGCCATCTCTCCAGCCCCTTCTTGGTGGATTTCTTGTTTCTTCAGACTCTAAAAATTTCTTGGAAACTAAAAAATATGCTTTGGCATCAAAAAACGTTAGACTTGAAGAATGAGTATTAGATAGTCATTTTAAATATTGAGATTTTGTGTGATATATAGTAATGAGAAATTTAGTGAGAATGAGAAATAGTAAATATGAGAAACAGTGAAATATTGGTGATAACATCTTGAATAAATTAAACAAGGGCCCAGAAGAGATGCGGATAAGCAAATGAGAAAGATGAGGGAGCCATGACTAAGGATAGAGGGAAGGGGCCAGATATCTGAACCAGAGGGCACTAGTGCATCTTTTTCTTGCTCCTCTTCCTATAGGATGGAGAGGGACAAGAGCTACTGATGAACAGGGAGGAACTGGGCTACAAAGACCTCCGAATGGAATTTAGAATAGTGGAACTGAGGTTTTGGAGACTAGATAGCTATTTAATAAATGCCTCTTATCCCTGGAGACTTTCTAAGGTCCCGAGTAAATGGCTGAAACCACAGCTAATGCAGAACTCTCAATGTAAAGACATTCCTTACCTGTAATCGGGTTATATCCTGGTAACCTCATTGCAAGTTGGGCACATTATAAACTGAAATGCATTTAATACACCTAGCCTACCAAGCCTCATAGCTTAGCAGCAAGGCCCACTGTAGTACCAGTTACTCACCCTCATGATACTGTGGCTGACTGGAGTTGGTACTGTCTGCCGCTGCACAGTGTATGAGACAGTATCATACTTCATATTGCTACACTGGGAACAGGGTCAAAATTCAAACTACAGTTGCCATCAAATGTTATTGCTGCTACACCATTATAAAGTTTTAAAAAAGCTGTCTTTTCCTTACATATACATAACTGTGACAGTTTAATTTGTAGATTAGACACAGGAAGAGATTAATAGTAAATAGTAATAAAACAACAATTTGGAAGGTAAAAGAAAAAAAGGTTACATTAATGTGGTCTCTCTCAAAATACATTGCACTTGCCTTTCTTGTCTATTGGTAACTTACCTGCCACGGGTATTGAATTTGCAGAAAGCAGAGCTGTAGGTCACTGCCATGTGTGTCCCTAAGTGGAGCATAGACCTCACCTGAGCCACATCTAAGGCAAAGCAAGGCATGGCTACATTCACAGTGGCTCTCTGCTTGGGTAGATGTGGTACTGACGTTTGAAATTACTAACTGTGATACTTTAGACTCACCTCTTCTTTGTTCTGATGCTCTGGCTCTATAGTGAGTTCCAGATAGCTCTATGACAGAGCCCCTCCGGGTTAGTGTCTGGAACCAGCCGACAAGAGTGTAGGAAAGCTGAGGTTGTTCATACCCTGTGATGTTTCCTTCAGGTCCAGGGAGCCCTTCTGCCTCCTCCTACCCCAGTTACCACTGAGAAAGCTTGCATATGACAGCATAGTGTAGGCTAGGCACCATGCTAAGTGACAGGTAATCCAGTACCTGTTCTACACAGGAAAAAAGGACCTCAAGGTACTAAAATTTCCAAGATCCCCCCCACATACATAGCACCACCAACTGGAGAACCAAATATTCAACACATGAGCTGGTGTATCCAGCTGTCCAAACCATAACATAGGAACATGCTTGTTCACATTTCAGCTTTCCATACTGGAAGGTTCCTTCATACATAGCTTCCTGTTTCTTTCTCTGTTTGTCTTTCACAGGGACGTGTATGTCATGATTGCCTAGAGGATATTGTTTAATTTTTTATAAAACAGCGAAATCTGGGGAGCTGGCATTACTCAAATTTCAGACTCATCCTAAACTTTATTTTCTCTATCATAAGATCTGACCAGATACCTATGGAGTGATCCATTTTCTGTTGGTATAGCATAATATTATAAATTGCAGAAGTTACAAAGAAAAGAGGTATATTTGATCTCACAGTTCTTATCCAAGTTTAAGGGACCACATCTGGCACTTGTCCTGTTTCTAATGGAGTCCCAAAGTAGCGGCAGGGCATCAAGTGATGGAATACATATGCATGTATGTGTGATATCTGTCCCTCCTCTTAGAAAACCCCTGAAATAAAGCATTCTAATTGATTTTCCCTAACCCTAGGCACCTTTTGAGGGTTCCGAACTTAGATGTGCCTGGTACCCCCTGAACACCAACCACATTTGGTGGTTTCTGCCGCTTTTACTCCCTCACAGTAAGGATTACATTTCAACACCATTTCTAAATAGTAGCGCTGTATCCAACATTCTGGTTTTGTTTGCTTGCTTTAGGGGTGGGTTAAGATTAAAAACAATTACAAATTATAAAATAGCAATTCTAGGAACTGTATGGAAAG
>CABHPQ010156319.1:0-22999 GCA_902168405.1 Peromyscus aztecus | reverse complement strand
CACACACACACACACACACACACACACACACACACACGGAGTGGGGACCTTGTGTGCATTTATGATGAAGAAAGAATGGGACTGAGATGTGGTGTTGAATGTCTTTGATACTGTTTCTCCCGGGTCTCAAGTGAACAATGCAGTTATAAATGGAAGACTCCTCAGCTCTTTCCTGTTTAGTTGAAATGCTGTGTGATAGACACAAGGAATCCAGCTGCTTTGCTATTGCTCCAACTATAAAGTACTAGCCTCTGCTTAGAATTTATAGCCTGGTATACACCTTTTCTTGACCAAATGAGATCTGAGGAGGGAGTTGGGGAGTGCCAGGATGATGAATGCCCTTTAGAGAGGCAGTGCACATTGCAGCAGGGATCTCCAACTTCTCTTAGAAGCTATAACAGTTTTCCTCTGCTGAGTGGACCATAACTAAGTCACTAGGCAGGACTAATTTTCATAACTCTAAAAGAGACGAATATATCTACTTTGTATAGAGGAAAACTTGGAGTTTAGAACAGCAAAGCAATTTCTGGTGGATTATAAATATTATAACATCATTAAATAAAGTGGAAAAGAGGATTGTTTCCAGGTAGGTACAAGGATTGATAAGGGTTATATTTGTCACTAAATTATGGCCAGAGAATTAAATTTGGAGCTAAAATCTAGGTAATTCTGTTTTTGTCTTATGATATGTATACTTTGGAGGTCAGGAAACTTGCAAGCTTTGCTAGGAGAACTCAGATTAAATTTATTTTATTGAGAAGTTTTGGTCTTTAGGTGACCAGATAAGCTGTTATCTTGTAGCTTTCTGTGTGTACATCAGCCTTACATCAGTTGCATTTGTGACTCCTGCTGGGCTTACTGCTTCCTGGTGGACATGCATGGTGTCCAGGACGAGTACACACATCTGTGGACTTGATAGTATAAACACCTTCAGTCAATATCTAAGGAAGTCAGGTAGAGCAGAAGTGATCACTTCGGTGTGATTAGAACTGCAGACCTCCAGGTACCAGGCTGCTGTGATTTTTTTAAACTGAACAGTAGCATGTGAAATGACATCTGGGAGTACTCAAACACATTTCCCAGTAGTGCTCACTATCTAAATTGAAGTGCATACCTGTGCAGGGCTAAAGCTTTTTCTTCAATGAACTACACAATATTTGGGGCAGCATTCTGATTACGTGCCACACTGCCACAGGGACTTTAACATCATGTGAGCTTAGTTCCTCAATCCGATCGCTAATGAAGTATAATAGTACACAGAATAAGAGCACTGCTTTCTGTTCCCTATGGCTGTTACCCTAAGTATTATCTGTGAATCAACAGCTTTTAAGCCACACAAGAACTTACTGAAAAGTACATACTTGGACAGTTCCACAACTGTGTATGGTGATTTGCACTTCCTGGGTTTTTAGGTGATTCTGTGTTCCGCAAAATTTTGAGAAATACTCAAGGACAGTGTAAGTGATTCTCAAGCTGGAATATGCTTAAGGGATGACCTACACCTTGCTAGAACCAAGACCTCTGGACTCAGAGATTGGCTTTGAGGGTCAGGAGGGACACACACAGCTGGGAGCTGTTTCTGGACATTTTTGTAGTATTGGTTGGATGGCCCCCAGAGCCAGGGTGTTCCAGCTATGGTTTGGGCAGTTGAGTTCAGTGAGGTTAAGAGCTTAATGTAGTTCTTTTCACCAAGGGCAAAGGATGGAGCTTGGGAAGCTTGCAAAAGACTAGGGTGATGCAGAGTGTCCATAGTCACTAGAGGAAATGCTGATCTATAAGGAGATAAATAGAACAGGGCAGTCACGTCTGAACTGTTTCCAGCAAGCTGTTTAATGGGTTGACCAGAGAGTCTTTGTCCTCTTTATCTATCAAAAAGAAAAAAAATTGCACATAACAGCTTTTCTAAGATTCCACTTCCTTCGAAGAAGGAATTCAGATAACTTCTCATCCCTCCCCCTGCCAAACATTGAACAGCAAACACAGACCAGAACTCAGCAGCTGACACAGCCATCCTGCTTTCCCTTTTTAAGTTGATTTAGAGCGGTTCTTGGCAGCTGGCTTGGCTGCCTAACACTTTGCCTTTAGGCGTTTTTGTGTGTCCACCCTTTGAGAGCATAGCTACCTTTGAGGCTCTTGAAAAGTCTGCTGACCAAAATGGTTAGGAAGTACAGGCTCCCTGACCCTCACTCCTTTACCCTCGTGAGGCTACAGAGTGGGGATTCTGGGTGAGTAT
The DNA here is from genome assembly GCA_902168405.1 of Peromyscus aztecus. Taxonomy (NCBI): domain Eukaryota; kingdom Metazoa; phylum Chordata; class Mammalia; order Rodentia; family Cricetidae; genus Peromyscus; species Peromyscus aztecus. The sequence goes on along the minus strand of CABHPQ010156319.1, from coordinate 20,766 downwards.
TTAATGGAGATTGACATGTGTTCTTGTCAACATGTAAACTCTTTGGGTTGAAATATATTTTTGTTTGTATTGCAAAAATTTAACAGTAGCACAGGAAATTAACATTATTATTATTATTATTATTATTATTATTATTATTATTACTTTGCCAAGAAGCTTTTCCCTGATAGCTTTGAAACCATTCTTTCTCTTTTTTGTTGGCATTACATACATGGTATGTTTAATGGAAAAAAAAAATCTCTTCACTACTTGTAGTGGGCACAGTATTAACAACTGCTGCTCTTTGAAGAAGCTGGGGTATATAACCTGTTCATTTTGTCTTTAATTTTCAGCTAGGAACTTAAGAAAAAAATAACACATAGATATGCAAAGTATTTGCTAGGAGATGAAGGGTATGTTTTTTATTTTTATTTTTTATTCCAGGTAAATTTATTTCAGTTTATATAAGTATGTTTTTGAGAACAGTAGTCAAGTTAAAGTTATAAGGATATTTTCTGGAAAGCATGTCCTAGAAATTCTTCGATTTTTGTTGTTGTTGTTGTTGTTCATAGGTAGGGGTGTGTGTGTCTACATGCATGTGTGTGCATGTGCACATACTATAGGATAAGATCTTTGTCAAAAGGCCACCAGATGATTCTAGAGATGCTAGTTGTAAAGGACCTGCAGACTGAAATAAAGCCAATTCTTCACTGAGGATCCTCTTTTCAAAAAAAAAAAAAGTATTAATTCTCTGAAATTTTTACAATTTTATTTTGACCATATTTTCCCCATCTCCTCCCAGATCTACCCCCACTTCCATGTCCACTCAACTTTGTGTCTTTATTTTTTAAAAACTCAACTGAGTCCAGTTTGCATTGTCTATGTATTCTTTGGTGTATTGTCTATATATACTCTTTGGTCAGCTGCTAGAACACGATGAAGCTACCAGGGGCTTCTTTTCTCTTAGCCCTGTGTTTCCACAAAGCGTAGGAAACAAGAGGGGCAGTTCCAAATACTTCCTTACAGAACTGTGATTGAAATTTGAGACATAAACATAGGCAGCCCAAACCATTCTCAACGTGAAAGCCCCAAGGCTGGGCCCAGTGATACATACCTATAAAGCTGGCGGTTGGGAGACTGAGGCAGGGGAATCGTGAGTTGAGGCCAACTAGAGCTCTAGAGAGAAAAGCCACTGGAGAAGGGAGGCAGTGAAAGAATGCGGTCCAGGAACGCCCCATGAAATAGCTGGGTCAGGCAGGTTACTAACAGCTGCTTCTCCTTAGGTGAGATGGAGCTGAGCAAGCTGAAGCTTGGGTTGAAGGGCCTGCTGGCTGTACAAAGCTAGTGAGTGGCAGGGCACGGGGTGGTCACGTTTGCTGCTGTTGACTCTTGTTCCTTTCCAGCATTGTGTGCTTTCTCATGCCTGACCAAACAGTTTGTCCAAAGTGTGTTTGAAAGAAACCGAAAGGGGGTAAATTAGCTTACTTCAGGATTTTGTAATGTTTCATTAAAAAGGGTGGTGGATACAGCATTTGCTTTCTTTCTGCTTCCTTACCCTCTCATCGTTTGGAAATGGACAGCAGGAAGCTATGTGGCGACTGAGGACCACCTACGAATAGTTGGACTCTAATGATACTCCAAATCTCTATCTTCAGAGCTTAATTGTTAAGGCTATAAATATTTTAATGCCCTGCCTGTTCAAAAGTGAAATATTCTTCCCAGGAGATGGATGGATAGGTTGTGCTCATTATAAAGATCTGCTGGCTCATGTTGCAGCTTCATGTTTGTAGCATTAACTTTTGGTTGCATGAAGCAGGAGATTTCGGTTACCACTGAGGGGTTTCTAGACTTTTTGCTCTGGAGACCTTTGGAATCTCAAGGTTGAGTCAGGTGTGAATTCCATGGCCTGATTGCTGCAGGCATGTTCTTTTCTTTCTGGGGGGTGACATTGCTTTTGTGGTGACCTGTTGTTCCTGAATTTCTGGTTCTGTCTGGTTATGTGGGGGATTGTTCTTCCTGTCTGGTCTACCCAGTCTTGGGAAGTGATTTGTCAACCCTGCCCTGAGAGCCTGCTGGAGAGAGTTGGCAAACTCTCCTGCCCTGCTGTGAATCCCTCAGGCTTGTGAGGGACGACAGATGGCCAGGCTAAGCTCGGAGCCACCCCTCTATGTAATGATGAAAAATGACCAGCCTCCTGGTAAATGGAAATCAGGACCCAGGCAACTTCGAATTCTGGTAAATGACTTTGAAATCAACCCCAAGTGAAGGAAGAAGTCCTTTTCTAAGTTTCTAAGTTAATAGTCTGCCTTAAAGGTCTTCTTCATGTGTACTCACCCAGGTGAACATTATACTTGGACTGCTGAGCCTAGGAAGTAGTCCTGTGTTCTTTGGGGTATAAGTAATGTCTGTAAATGCCAGGGATGCATGGCTGAATCCCAGAAGGATGCAGAATTGCCTTCTGTGGTCCATGAGCATCTTGAGGCTCACTGTCCACACAGCCCTCTCCAGGCTTGCCTGCCTCCCCCATTACTTACTGAAGTTGTGTTTGTCAGTCCTTGCCTCCAGGCTCTTGTGTCTGGCTATAGTTAGTATCATTCAGTCTCTAGGTTATCCAGTGAGTTGTGTGAGCCAGTTATGGAGAGGGGAAGCATGTTAGCAAAGCAGAGGGTAGCTCAGTAGTGTCACCAGCAGTAAAGTTCACCGTGATTGTGGTGCCTGGAGTCTTTCTGTTTACTTTAGCTCCATATGCTGTCTCCATGAAGCTTGATATTGGGGCTCTTGTAAGTTCCCATCTTTCTTCTCCATTATGCCCATCCTTAAGGGGATGCTTCTTCCTTCATTTGGGCTAAGGTGAGTCAGTCCATTTGTACTCTGTGGTCACAAAGGCAGTTGATCTGGGGTATAGCATCTTGGCTTCCATCTCTGCTCTACCCATCTTACCTAAACCTATGCGTTATTTGATTCAGGTTAATAATTTCTGTAGGCATCCATTTTTTTTTCTCCTATAAGAATGGTACCTACTTCAAAGTGTTGATGAGACTGTTAGCCTAATTCCTGGTACTGGGTGGGTACATACTCAAAAGATGTTAGCAGTTGAGGCTGAAATATGGCACAGCAGTTAGAGCACTGGCTGCTCTTCCAGAAGACATGGATTTGATTCCCAGCACCCACATGATGGCTCACTACCATCTCTTAACTCAAGTTCCAGGGAATCCAGTGCCCTCTTCTGGTCTCCTTAGGCACTAGGTATAGATGTGGTTCATAGATTAGCATGCAAGCAAAACAGCAACATACATAAACATTTTTAAAGATTAAAAAAGATGCTAGCTGCTGCTATTTCTCTTATTACTGTTGTTTCTTTTACCACACAAAGAAAAAAATGAATAAATCTCTTTGCTGAAGGAGTAACATAAAATGGTAGTCCTATGACTATCGTTGTCCTGCTCCTGACCACTGGAGGTTGTGTTGGAGTCTATTAAACACTTTCATTTGAAAGATGTAAGGCTTTCTTTTGCTTGGAGCCCTGCTGTGAGACTAATCGTTATCTACAAACCTGAGGCTGTCCACAGCTATGCCTGTTTGGGAGTGGAGAATCCACTCTACAAAAGGGGTTCCATACCTACATGTCTCTAGTTACTGGAGTATTTTTATACCAGGATAAAATCACATGTGTCTGATAATTTCCCTAAGTAGTATACTTTTTAACTGTCTGTTACCAATGAATTATAAATAGAAAAGGATTTTCTGAAAGACTGTTGGTAAGGACCAAAAACAATGAGCATGCCACAGTCTCACTCTGATCTCACACAGAACCTCAAGCTGATCTGGATCAAGCTATGTAGCCCAGGCTAGCTTTAAACATTTGGTGATCCTTTCTGCCTTGGCCTCCCAAGTGTGGAGATTTTGGGGCCTGAACCACTGCATGTCACAGCTGCATGTCACAATCTTTTGACCTTATCTTTCCTACTTTGATGGCAAAAACCCTTTGGGTTCTCCCCTACCAACACCAGAACCAGGAGAAGGTAAACAGAGATGGTCTTTCATCTCTGGACTGTTCACCATGCTCAGTGCCCTATCGCTCCTTTTCAGAGAAGAGAAGTAAAAAAGTAATTATTAAGAGAACTCCCCCACCATCCCTGCTGCGGCTTCCTCTGACAGGCAACTTCTTAAACAAGCATCTTGATATTTCAGCAGATGGTGCCGGGGTTTGTTAAAGCAGCCTGCGGTATTCCCAGTTCGATCCTGCATTTCTGGATTCTTTGTAATTAGCTCACAACATGGGTGAAAGTGAGCTCAGTGTAATCTAAACCCAGGGAGCCTGGAAAAAGCAACATCTGGCAGAGAAGGCAGGGCAGGTTTGCTCTGCTTCCAGGGGAGTGGCCCCAGAGGTAAGCTTCATGAGATTAACAGCAGTGAGAAGTCATTGCAGCTGGGTTCTGGATTCTGCCCTGGCCACCCATTTGCTTCCAGGAACAATACAACCAAGTATTAGTTTGCATTCATAAAGCCTTTTTGTCCTTTTGTCCCCAGCCTGGTTCTTACTGTATAGTGTGTTTGTTCATTGTCCTTGTGATGGTTAATTTAGATTCTAAACTTAAGATATGCATGGGACATCATTAAGCACACCTTTGGGCATTTCTTAACTAAAGGGAAAAGGCATGTCCTGAATATGGGTGGCATTGTCCCTGGGCAGAGGTCCCGATCTGAATAAAGGAGGGAGAGGGAGAGGCACCGCTGAGTTGAGTGCAGCTTGCACCTCTCTCTGCTTCCTGATCCACCTAGATGTGAGAAAGCAGCCTCCTCCTTTGGCCATGCCTCCCCTGCTGCAGTGGGCTGTCTTTCCTCCCTACAGTTGCTTTCTTTTGGGTCTCCCATCATGGCAGTGAGAAAAGCAATGAATAAAGTCCTTATGCCTTATGTGTGATTAGAATTCTTATATGGAAGATTACTACCATTTTAGGAAAATATAGAAACAAGATTATGTAAGCAAATAGCATTTGTTAGTTGTGAGTCTAGATGTGAGCTAGGGGCTTTACCACTTTAAGTTCAGTTATATGATACTGAGTTCCTAATGTTATAGCAACTGACTCTTTGTAGCAGGGACTGTTTACAAACCACTGACTGATGGTGGTTGTGTAACTGGTTCCTAGTGGATTGATGTGATACAGCATCATCTGCAGAGGCCTCCTGTTAACTGAGGTGGTGATGTGGGAGCTGGAAGAGGCTGTGCTAAATCTTAGATAGAACTTATTAAGTATTAGATTTAGGTTCTTTAGGATAGGACACCTTTTGGAATGATCTTTGTAACATGCCATTTACCTATGCTCCAGACTTCTCTGGATTTTTTTAGTATGCATCTCTTGTTTGATATTGTTCGCATTGATTGTAGTTCCACCTTATCTAGGTCATTATCCCTTATTACTCCTGGACAATATTTGATAATCATTCCTTTGTATATAGTCTTGTATTAGGTTAGAACCTTCTTATTTAGACAAAAGGAGGAGATGTAGTGGGTAGCCGTTCCAGTTTTGACCTGGAAGTACCACCCCCTTTGAGGCTTCAGTAACTGTCACGCCTACAAGGCAGAGCCGAGAGCGGGCCCTGAAGACCTGAGATCCAGATGGGCCAGCTCTCTTGGTTCCTGGATCCTGGACGCTAAATAGCCTTTTGTTTACAGCAGACCCCGTACAAGGTTTGATGCCCCAAATAGGAATTTTAGTGTCCCTAATGATAAGAACAGTAGATGTAGAATGTAATCTTTCTACACTAAAATTGTCTTTGTCTCCAATTACATGATTCAGAAGAAAGTTAAGAGAGACTTCTTGTGATTTCTGCTCTAGCACACCTTTGTCTGCTTCTAACAGCAGCTGTTTTCTTAGCAGGCATTTTACTCAGTATTGATTAGTAAGTTCACATTAAGGAGTCACCATAAATCACTATAAAAAATGGTTAAATGACATACACATTTTCACCCCATCCCCACAGTGATGCTATAAGGAGCTCGGTTATTTTGTTTTATAGACAAGGACTCCTGAGATTACCCACGTAGTAACTAGTAAATTGCGGGTTTCACACCAAGTCTATCATACTTCAGAGGACTATTGCTTGAGACTGAATGAAAAGAATCTGTCAGCAGTTGCTTCCCTTAATGCGTCTGCTTCTGGTTCTCTAACTTTCCCCCTATGTATAATCTCAATTTTATCTCTTTCCTATTTATGTGCCAGCATCCCATGCTGTGAAGTATTAGGAATGGAATAGAAGAAAACCTCAGATCAGAGTTCTAATTAACACTGTAAGTTTATGGTCTCTTGTTCAGGGAGAAACCCCCTTTGGCATAACAAGGTCAGGACACCAAAGATGAGTTATAATAGTTAAGGATAGGAGCCCTGCTGCCCCAAGTGGAGGAACACTGCTGTTTAGCAGGTCAGACAGGAAGGGATTGCTCCTATTGTGTACGTGGAGAACTATCAGGGTTGTTTCCTACAACCCGGAAAATGGTCGCTGTCAGGAAAGTGAGGGAGTTCTCTGAAATAGGGTCCCCAAGTAAGGGGCTGTCACTGACTTCATCCTTACAGTATCTTCTGCCCTTATAACTATGTGAGGCTCCTGACTTCATGGCCAAGGTGGAAAGCTATATTGATGTTTTCATAGTAAATACCCAAAGTTTGGGCACTGGGTCTCAGAATTCCCTTCCTGAATGTTAAGCAAAGGTACTCCTGAGGAATCCTCATTGGCCAGATGGATCAGGGATGCATTTCCAAAATTAGTGCTGCACAGAGAATTCTCTCTTGTGGACTCATTCTTCTCCCCCTCTCTGAGGACCATCTGTCTCAGGGGCACAAGAAAAAACAGGCATCTGTTCAGATTTGTGTGGTTGGCACCTGGACGTGTTCCTATAGTGCTTCCAAGCAGATGACTGGGTTATCTTTGAACCAACCCCCAAATTTCAAATTACTGGGGTCTTCAGGTAGGAATTTTATAATCAAGACAAAACAATCTGGGTGTGAGAGGACTAAGAAGGTGTCTCAGTGGGTGAATCACTTGGTCTGCAAACACGAGGGTCTAAGTTCTGAGCCCTGAGCCCTGTGGTGGTGTACACTTGTAATCCCAGTGGTGATGACGAGGAGGGAGAAGGGGTACAGAAATGGGATGAGGGTGATCATTGTGAGTTTCTGGCCAGCCACTCCAATGAAATTGGTGAGATCCTGGTCCAATGAGAGTCCTTGTCTAAAAAATAAGATGCCAGGCACCAGCCCCATGTGCGTGCATATAAAACCTCCCCACACCCCAACATATACAAGAATATATATACACATACATTGCACACACATTGTTTTTTAAGGTCCTGGTTTTATAGGACAAAGCACGTGATCTACTACTCTAGAGCAAAAGATAAAATATTTTCTATAAGGAGATAGTATTTTAGACTTTGTGGAAATGTGATTTCTGCCACAACTACTCAGCTCTTCTGCTGTTACACAGACATATCTCTCTGTGGATAATGTATAAATAAGTGATATGACTGTATTCCAGTAAAACTTTACATAATGGTGATGATCAACAGGATTTGGCCTGCAGGCCATGGTTTGTAGATGCTTGTGATCACAAGTATTCAGTATATATGTGAGATTTTTTTCATCTAGAAGTTATTATTCATACAATATACTGACACATCGGCAATCTATATTCCTTAAGTTTTTTAAAACATGTATTTGTGTGTGTGTGTGTGTGTGTGTGTGTGTGTGTGTGTGTGTGCGCGCATGCATGCATGCATGCATGCTTGCAACTGTACATGGTAAGTGTGCAGGTCAGAAGACAACTTTCCATAGTCAGTTCTGTCTTTCCACCACATGAATCTCCGGGATGAAACTCAGGTCATCACATTTAGTGGCAAGCAGCACCTTTACCTGCTTGGATGCCTCCCCATCCCATCCCTTGTTTTTAAAGATTCTGTCTGAGTGGTTGCCCTCCTTTACCATAGTGCTCTCTGTTTATTCTCCAGCCTGCTTATTTGATTTTTTTTTAATCAACACTAAGTAACATTGAGAAGAGCTCAAGGTAATGTCCAGTATAGCAGCGGATACCTTTGAATGTCAATTGGAACACATCCATTTGGATGTGATACTTAAAACCAGGTTTGACTAACTCAGTCTTAGGACATCACTGAGTGTGCTGAGTGAAGGAGGAGTTAATAGTGATGAATAGACTGTTCTTTCCTTCTAGGCTTTGCCCATATGTGGGTTGGAGTTAGTTGTTCAGCATGAAACTAACAACTTCCTTCCCGAGATGCTGTGGGTGGCTCATCATATCACAGGCACAGAGATGAATTTAGGCCCAGTACCTTTGTTCCCTTCCCTGTTTTGGCTCTGAAAGGATACATTGAGAGGGAATAGCTGCAGATGTGAAGCCACCAAAATAAACACACTTATGACAGTACCAGTGCTTCCTGTTTCTCAGTTGGGCTTAAATTCTTTATCTCCAGACTGATGGTTAACTATCTCAGTGAGTGGATTAAAAATTGCTTACCAGTTAGAATATGACTATCAGTCAAATGCTCTATATTATTTTGTTTCGGTTCCTCCCTTTCCATTCTCTATGGGGGGTGGGTAGTAATTGTGCCTATCTGACAGTTCTGCTTTTACTGGACAATTAAAAAAGACAATGTTTTGTTAGGTCCACTATTAGCCCCTTCCCCATCAGGAATATGGGAAGAGTAGAGATGCCTCTTTTTTTTTTGTTTTTGTTTTTGTTTTTTAGCTAGGTGATTGAAAAGCAATGTTAACTAACATCTCTACATCATTTCCTTGAGTCAGTGAATCAAAAGATCCAGCAATTATCACTAAATATTTCGGAGTTGGACACATCAAATGCCAACAGTGCCTTTATGCACCGGAGAATTTGTTCTTGCTAGAAACTACTGTCAGGCAGCTAAGAGAAGAATGAATGGAGCGTAGAGAACTATGGAGGGGTGCAGGGTGAATGCTGACTTTTCCATCCTACCTCTGTCCAACCAGTCTCCTCTAAGCCTCCAGGCAGCAATTGATAATTAATGGGAATTATGTAGATGTCTCATGAAAACTAGTAATTGGAGTAATTGTCTCTGATGCTGTCAGGCTGTATTATATTTATTCACATAACATATTTCATATTGACAGGTGTGTGAAAAATTCTTACAAAGGACCAGCAGTCAGGACCTCTATCTAAAGCGCAGAGGAAGAAAGTAGAAATGTTATTTGAGTAGGGTTTTTTTTCTTTAGTGTTCAGAATTTGAAGATTCTTTCTACTGTAGTTTTCTTCAGAATTGCAGAGAGTTAAGAAAAAATGTATATATAATATAAAAATTAGTAAATTTATTTACAGCTATGTAAATGCAGCAATGCTTTTTTGCTTAAAGAAAATAGTCATCTTTTCATAATTCTTTGGCATGAAATATCCTTTGTAAGATTCAATACATTCCTCACTAGCCTCTTAGGATGACAAGAAAGACAATCAGGAAGGAATTGTCCAAAGGAACTGATGAGGGCTTGTCTGTCAGGGTGCTGTAGAGGATGAAAGGAATCTCCTAACTTAGACATGATGAGAGAGACCAGCTCTCCTGGCAGAAATAGTAAATTGAGACTCTGATGAAGGGGACATCGTAGGGCACGTCTGCAAGGCCTGGAGAGGTTTTGAAAATATTTGCGGACAGCAGGAGTGAAGGAAGAATATATGGAAGTTCAGAAATGTTCCAATAGTTGATGTTAACCACAGTGTAGGGAGGAGGGTTGGAATAGTAGAAGGTAGGATTCAGTGGCTCTGAACAAGGACCAGACACTGATGGGCCCTTTACTCTGTGTCAGTCAGACTGTCACTGGAAGGCCTTGTGTACTGTGCCAGTCAGACCGCTATCAGTGTGACAAATACCTGAGATAAGCAGGTGAAGGAAGGGAAGATTTGTTTTTGACTCCTGTTTCTGAGGTTTCGATCCATCATAGCACAGGGTGTGTGACAACTAATTTATGGTGGCCAAGAAGCGGAAAGACCGAATGTCTGTTGGAGACTTTCTTCTCCCCGCCCCACTTATTCTATCTAGGGAAAATGGATCTTCCCCTCACAGACACAGGCAGATCTTTCTCCATCCAACCCACCCAATAAAGATTATTAACTAGATTGACTGTCAGCTAACAGCATGTTAAAAAGATGGCCCCCTGCCACCACCATAGAATGCTTTGAAGAATTGAAAGTAGGGGAGGATATGACAGAAGTTGATCATTTGGGGAAATCTTGGAGGATAGGTTGTAAGAAAGTTAAGATTGGTGACAAGAAAATCAGTGGAATGGTTGCCATAGGTAAATGGGAAATGATGGATTCCATTTCTTTTTTCTTTAAATGATTTATTTAATTTTATTTTATGTGCATTGGTGTGAGTGTGTCAGATCCCCTGGACCTGGAGTCAAAGGCAGTTGTGAGCTGCCATGTGGGTGCTGGAAATTGAACCTGGGTCCTCTGGAAGAGCAGCCAGTGCTCTTAACCTCTGAGCCATCTCTCCAGCCCCCAGTGGTATCCATTTCTCAAAGTCTGTTCAATTAGGAATCTTCTCAAAATTGCAAGTGAAGTGGAGTGTGGAGTGGGAGGAGATGGTAGGGTTACTGATTTGGTTTTGCCATATAAGCTACTCAGTTGTCGAGCTGTGGGACCCTGAAAGACAGCAAGCAAGTAGTTTCTTATCAAGGCCCCTTTAGCTATTTTGGACAAGGACCAAATTGAACTTACTTAGGGTATAAGATACCTAGAACAAGAACTGAGGCTGGGGCCAAATGGTGGAGGTCAGTGAAGGTTCCGGCCAAGGCCAAGTTTACAGATGAGGAATGCTGCCAGTGTGACCTGGACTTGAACTCAAGAGCGGTAGAAGAGGACTGAGTGACTGCAGTACGCCCAATGCAAACAGGAGAAATTCCCTGTGGAAATGGGATGGAAATGTGTGCAAGAAAATGCCTGGCTCAACAGTGTTGGAACTTGGCAGTGCCAGGGAAGACTTTACTTCCAAAATAGTTCTCTTGTATGGTTGACTGGGTCACCTTTGTGGTCTACTTTTTCCTTTAACATGCTTGCGTCTCAGAACACCTAGACTGTTGGCAGTTCCACCAACTCCCCAGTAAGCTGCGGTTTGTGTTTCACTCCCCATTTCCCCTTTCTTTTGCCCTTCCTGTCTATCAAACTCTGATAAGCCTGGAGAAGAGACTGGAATTTTAATGTGGAAAGGTAGGCTCTTGCTCATCCTGAATTTTACTTCAAATGTCTTCTCCATCAACCTCTGGGCTAAGATGTCGTCTGCTCGAGGGCCTGCACTGTGACAAGTGGCTCGTACCTCTGGCTGCACTAAGCTGAAAACTCACCGGCACTTTGTCTGGCTTTGTCCGTGTCTGTTTCCCTCCATTATCTCTAGTCATTACTCTGTAAAAATGGACATGTACTGGTTGGAGTCAAACAGGCTGAAATCTAGCCTGGGTTGGACTTCTAATTTGCTTCCATACCCAGAACAGCATAGTTTATGTTCTTGAGCCTTACAGTTGGCATAATAAAGTCTACCTTCCAGATTTGTCATGAGGAGTAAGTCAGATAAGGCACATGTGACCAGAACTTGATGTGGTACATAGCACATGGGCCCATAAGACCTAATAAGAGCAATACGACTGCTAAATAGTGAGCTGCACATAGTGATTGCTTGTAAACTGGAAAGGACAACTGCACTAGTGGATGATGTATAGCGTATAATGGAGAGATGTTCAAATGATGGATTCTTCCACATTTTCTCCACTTGTAAGAGCTGATAGATATGTACAGTTTAACAGGATGCCTTGTGGGAAAAGAGAACCAAAGACACACCTATGTTTGACTTAGTATTCAGGCATATCAGAAATGATTGCGTGTTTCTTACCCCCGCCCCAAAATGCAGACTGCATCTTGTCTGCAGATCTCAGGGAGTCACCTGGTTCTGTATCACAGAGAGCCTCAAGTCTTCCGTCCCCATCTTGAAATTCCAGGGTCACCCAAGGTGTTGCCATACCAAAGGAATGCATGTGCAAAGCGGCAGTTGTGAAGGCACCGGGGTTCATCTGTGATTGTTTCGTGTAGACACAGCTTACCACTACTTCTTTCTCACACTCGCACATGTCTATGATGGCTCAGTTTCTTATATTTGTTTCTTCTATTTCTATATATATTTTTTTAACAAATTATTTGCATACATTCCATAGCCCCCCCCCCCCAAATTTCTCCTATACACTTCCCTGAAAGAGGTGGATTCTGCTCCCCGTGAACAACCAATAAATGTCCTAGAATCTAGGTTACAGAACCCACCTTTTAGATGAGGCTGATCCCTGAGTCGTGGTGACCTGAGTCCTTTTTCTCATCTTCCCTGTGGAATTCTTTTTTGGGAGGGGGCAATTATGGTCTATAGATATGTTCCACATCCTGGAAGGTTAGCATCAAATACAATTATTTCAAAGTGAAATCTGTTTGTTTTTAATCCACACAGGCAGTTTCCCATTACAGTAAAGCTTTCACAGTTGAGTACCACTGATCTCTTGTGTTCTTGAAAATGATTGGTGATTAAAATCACCCCTTTTGCAAGCAGCTACCCACTGCTGCTCTCCACAGAGAATAATAAACTACCATCCACAGAAATATTAAGATACCACTTAGAGAATTAGAATTTTAACCACTTCATGTGGCTGAGGCACAGGGGCCCTTTCAGCCCAGTGCTAGTTATTTCAAAATTGGTAATGTAGCCCAGCTTAACTCCCTGCTCCCCTGGGGCTGGCTGCCTCCTGCAGTGCCCTGTGAAACTTAACTGTAATTTGTTGTGACTGATCCCTAATGCAAGTGTTAACAGTGGCTACTTGCCATGAGACAGAGAGTGAGAGTAAGTGTTGTTTATCCAGACAAGAAGTGATACCAAAATGAGACTGGAGGTGTGATTCTAATTTGCACCTCAATTTCATTTGCCTGGAGGAACTACATTTCTTTGTCATTATTTCTGAATATATATATATATAGTGACAAGGGAAGGCTTACCAAATGCACCGCTAACAGATGTGGCAGTCACACTTCTCTCTAGCCCCTCGGTTTTTATTCATTCATGCTTTCAACAAATCACTCTGCGCTTTGGAGGAAAGACCCTTACCAGAGCTACTCAAGATAGCAGCCAGATAGGAAGCATGAGTGATGATGCCAGAGAGCATCTGGGAGCATGTTGAGTGCCCTGTATCTTCCCTGTGACATAATGATGTGCTTTACGTTGCATTATGCAAACATATCTTTATATTAGGAAGGTAGAATTTGAAAGCCGCCTCCTGTGGTTCCAAGAGTTTATTCTGTGTAATGCCTGCCCTACCAAATGTTAAACACTTTTTGATAAAAAGGATTCAGTGAAAAAGCTTCAAAAGATCCACAATACATATCAGAATGTTGAAGGCTCAGAGAAGTTCTGAAGAAAAAAAAATGAACCCAGACATTTTGCCTTATTAGAAAGTTGAGTCTGAGGTTTACAGGCACATTAAGATGGTTCTTGAGTTCTAGCACTTGCCATGTATTATGGAAACAAAGACTGAAGAAGTGCCTGATGGATGCTTGTTGTCCTCCATCGACTCTGTGACTTTTAGCAATAACTCACAAATACAGACTTTGAGTCCAATAATGAAGTCTTTATTAAAAAAAAAAAAAACTGTGATACATACTGAGCCTCATTGCCTTCTGAAAACTCAGGGCCAGGGAATGTATCCATAATAAATCAAGAAAACTATTGACTTCGCCAGCCAACACTTGGTCACTTTAGAACGTAACCCTTGTGGTTGTTTTTTTTAACTGCCATATGACAGACACACCATCCCAACTTCCTGTCTGATTGCTGAAAAATTAAACAGCCTGTAGAGTGGTGTGTGATGTTCCAAAGACTAATGGCTGCAGTTTGACCCAGGTTTTAAAGGTCACACCTCAAGGTACCACTTTGTGAAGAGCAATATATTAAAAGGGAAAGTACACAGATGCAGACCTGGGTAAAATCAAGGACCATCTTCATGAGACATCAGCACTGACTATGCTGCTTGCCTATGTGAACAGAAAGCTGCATAGGAATAAAAATAAACACCGTGTTTCCCCCAAAGTTAGCCCCTTACAACAGGAAATCCACAGGAGAGAAGTGACAGAATTGAACCACGCAGTAGAACAGGTGTAAGCACTTTTCTTACATGCTTAAGAGAAATGGTTGTATGGAAAAGCACATTTCATAACCAGTCACGGCCCATGCATTTAAGAACTAAGTGAAGAGAATCCTGGCCCGGCAACATGTAGCCCAGAGGTCTTTTAGAAACTGATTTTCCCTGAGATGGAGCCATTCCAGGCACAGATGAGTTCCCAGGACTGGGTTTCTCGATTTGCTGGCAGGTTTCAGATAACTGTGCCTGGCCTCATTTGGGGACTCTGAGGTATAGGAAGGCAAACTCTTGTAACTAGTGCTGACAGGTTATTTTATCTTCAATTAAGTTGTAGCGAGTTGCACCAAGATCAGATTGTTCTACCTAAATTAAAGATGTTCTTCCTCATATTGCAGTCTGTGAAGCAGGGGAGAGGCTCAGCAAGAGTGGAACTGCACAGTGAGGAGCCAGGCGGCTTCCTACACTGAGCCAACCAGACAAGTGAATGAATCCTGCCCTACTTTCACTTTGCTTCCTATACTGTATGCAAGTCTGAGCCTCTCCTCACCGGCACAGAAAGGAAGTCATCACTCTGTGTACTCTTCCACAGAGAGACTGCAATCATAATGAAAAATTCATTTGTATATGGGAAATGGACATTAAACTGGTAAGCTCCCAGATTCCACTAGTCTAAGTCAAGACACTTCTTGTTAAAGTTGATTTCCTGTGTCCCCAACACTGAGCCTCCGTTGTTACTTGGGATTGTTGACCTAGGATAAACCACGAAATAAATGAGTCATTAGAGTAGATAATCAGATTAATCTGGCAAACCCTTAACCACTCATCATTGCCCCTAGGAATTAGAGTTACTCCAAGCTGTATGGCAGCCTTACTGGAGAGCAACCCCTAACCTGTTAATCCAAATCACCAATGTGAACACAGCTAAGTAAGATGATGTTGTTTTGTGAGAGTAAGTCCCTGCTTCAGTGATGATCCCAGGGAACAAGAACAACATGAAGAGACCAGAGGGCTTCACGGGCAAACATTAGCTTGTAGTAAAGTGAGTGGAAGGAAGAAAAGAGAGAAGTAAGCTGGGCCATGCTACCTCTCCCACATCACTGACTAGCAAAATGTGCAGTACAAGACACTGCCTTAGGCTTGAGCTGAGGCATTGCACACATGTGTAACCTACCAAAGCTTTCCTTCTAGTTGAGGGAAATAGGCACAAATAAGTAAATACTCAAAGTAATTCTAGATCTAACCAATGCTTTAAAGGGGACAAAACCAAAAGGCTAGGGTAAAGAGTTTCTGGTGGAGAGTGAGAGGAGGCCAGTTTTAAAAGAAGGCTACTGAGGTAGTAGAAATTCTAGCTGATAATTGTTGAGAAGATAAACTCATGAAAAAGGAAATAGTAAATGTGGAGAGAGTATCCCAAGTTGTACAAGTGTGACAGTTCACAGCTTTACAAATCAGGATTCTTTTGAGAAATGGAACCAGTCAGGTGAATGTTTATGAGTGTGTACATAAAGATCTTTGGAAAGGATTCATGAATACATTTAGGAAGATGGTCACATCCCCTGAAGATGAGTCAGCAGTCTTGAGAGCCAACCATGTAGTACAAACTGAACTCAAATGCTTGAGAAGCACAAGAGGACCTCCTGTGTTCCTGGACAGTGGCTGGCAGGCATAAGACCCTGATATCCTGCTTCAGAAGAGTTAGGTAGGAGAGAAGACTGTTTCTACTCAGTAGAGAGTGAACTTTCATGTTCTGTACAGAGCTCCAGCTGAATGAAACAGAGGCATGCTGGGGGAGGGTATAGAGCTGGGTTGTCTGTGTCAACTTGACTGGCTGCACATCTACTTAGATATTTGATTCAACTTTGTCACCAAGTGTGTCTGTGTTGGTATTTTAAATAATGGACTAAGAAAGCAAATCGCCCTTCCAGTGTGGAAGGGCATCACCTGACCCATCAATGACTGGAATAAAAGAGAATAGCACATTTCCACCCTTACCATACCTCTGCCTACCTGCCTGAGCTGAAATAGTCTCTTTTTGCATTACACTGTGCCTTATAGACTGCCATCCTTGAAAGGTTCTCAGTACTTCACTGTCGTATTGTAAGACCACCAGCCCTCTTGGGTCTCTGGGCTTTCAGAGGACAAATCACAGAGTATCTCGGCCTGTAATCATGTGAGCATTTCCTTAGAGTAAGTCTCATTGTAGACAGAAATGTTTCTCTACAATATAGGTCCATTTCTCTTGGGAGTCCTAACTATGAAATGAACTCTTTTACTCAGTCTCCCATTCAATTGTTAATCTCCTCCAGAAGCATCCCTTGATGCTTCTAAGGATGAACCTAGAATAACCTGTGGTTAGAAATCTGGGCATCTCTTAGCCCAGTCAAGTTGCCACATAAAATCGTCATATGTGGGCAATGGAAAGGAGAAGATCTCATGAAATCAGCAGAGACAGAGCCTTGCAGTGGTCAGGGATTTGGAGTTTATTCTAAGTGTCTCACTGAGGGCTTTAAAGGAGCTTAAATGAGAAGCAACTTGATCCCACCTATTTTAAAATGCATAGCTCTTGGGCCCCAGTGAGATGGTTCAGCAGATAAACACACTTGCTATCAAGTCTGATGACTTGAGTTCAATCCCTGAGACCCACATAGTGGAATAAATGACCTGTGTCCTGCAAGTTGTCCTCTAATCTACGCGCGCACGCGCGTGCGCACACACACACACACACACACACACACACACACACACCCCTAGTTTAAAACCAATTACTTTGAAGATGGAGTTGTGAAAGATGAGGCAGAAGCTGTTGGAGTGGTGATAGAAGCAGAGACAGGGGAGATGGAATCAAGGGGAATTAGAGGAATCTTTTAGAGGGGTAGGGTAGGTTTGGGGAGAAGATAGGGTAAATCAAGTATGAACCAAGCTTTATATAAAGGCTTTTTTCTTTGCATCTCTGTGATAGGATGCAAAATCAGACAGTGGACTCAGCCATCAATCAACAAACTCTATCTTGTTTGTTTTCATGTGGCTTATGATCTAAGCATCATTTCTTTCTTTTCTTTTTTTGGCCAGGCACTGGTGGTGGGTGTCTTTAATCCCAGCACTAGGAGGCAAGCAGGCAGATCCATGTGAATCTGAGGCCAGACTGGTCTAGAGAGTGAGTTCCAGGACATCTAGGTCTACACAGATAAACCCTGTCTTGGGGGGTGGGGGAGGGAGAATAAAACAAAACACTTTTTTCAATAGTTAGGAGAACATTTAAAAAAGAATGCCTCATGAGCCACAAAACCTAAAATATTGATTATCTGCCCCTTTACAGAAGAAACCCATTGGCTTCTGTCTTTGGAAAAGTGTGTTGGTGTTGAAATGCCCAGGTCACCTAAATCTCAGTCCCTATTGGCAGCAACACTGTAAAGTATAAATTTCTCCTTTACATTTGTGGACTAAAGTTAGCTAGCATTAAAGGAGCATTTTATTCACCAGCATTGGAACCTCAACCTGTTCTCACAGCCAACTAAGCACCTTCTGAAACCAGTGAGATCTTGGAAGTGACATCAGAGATGAGTAAAGCCATTTGTTCTGCTTGGGTTTTTTTTTAATTAATTAATTTATTTATTGCATGTTTTCTCTTAATACTGACAAAGCCCGTGGTTTGCATTAGGGCTTAATCTGAGTTGTGCATGCTGTGGTTTTGGCAAATTAATCAAAGAGGCCAATGGGGCAGCACTGGAGGGGAAATAGACTAGGTGGCTTTAGCCCCAAGCAAGTGGAAATAGCACACTGGTAGAGGAGAGGGCGGAAGTGTGTGCTGAATACTGACTACAGCTCAGACCTAACTTGTTTTTAAACCTATCTTCTCCAGAGGTTGTCTTCTGGGTTGAGTCAGCTCTTCTGGCCCTGAAATTTCACACAGGTAGCATTCTGTGTTAGGCACCAAGCTTTTGGTCTCCATGTAGGTCTGGAGGTCATTTTCTCAATCACTTGGCGTGGCCAAGTTTTTGTACAGACAGAAGCCCATTAGCCAGGGATAAGAACAAAGCAAATCCAGCCTGCTTCACAGAGGCAGAGGAGCATTTCGGAGTCTCCTGAGACATAGTTCAAGTGGGTGTGGTAAATATTCTCCAATAAACATGAGTTTGATGCCTGGAACATTTTTCCATTGGGGGAAACACCTGAATGTTTTTGACTGGGTCATAATTTTCTTGGAAACTATGTGGCTAGATTATGTTTACACAAATGTGTCCAAGACTTCATGATCTAAATCATAAAAAGGTAGAACAACTTTTGAGTTAGAAATTTACTCCAGGATCTGGGCAGATTGAGGACTTTCCGGAAGACTGAGTCCTACTTAGTAAGGAAATGGAATCCAAAACAAAAGGCTCTACTGTTCCTAGCCATCCAGTTGTGTCTTTGTAGCTTCATGCACCTCCACCTCTGTTGGTTCACCTTGAGTGTCAGGAAGGCCAGAGTCCAGTGTCACAAGGCTGGCTGGTAGATTGGATGGCTGAGCTGGTGTAAGGAGGACCCAGGTTTTACATGTAGAGCCTGAACAGAGCATTCCAGGGCCAGGCTCTCGAGCCTCAGTGGGCTTTCTAGAGTAGCAGCATAGCTCCAGTGAGCCTTCAATGTTCCTTTGTTTACCTACTATTTCCATCTCCCTGACCTAATGGTTCCTTTCACGATTGGTTTTTACCTCCTGGAAAATCTGAAAAGAATCCCAAGCAGGAAGTGTTCTTTAACCATAAAGAAAAAGAAAATCTGCTGCTCCAGCATTATTTTTTCATACTATGCTAATCATTTTTGAATACATTGTACAGATGGTAGGTTGTATTTTTATGGAGGGCTTTTTTTTTTCAAGCCAAGTTCATAGACATGATCTTGAATTTGTAATGCTGTATTCCAAAGTGTCTTTTTTGGCTGTCAAAATAGCACCAGCTTTAAAAAGTACATAGACACTCTGGGCGAGGTTGATTATTTCTGCTTGCTTTCTTTATACAAAGTAAGTATTTTCCCTGTTTGGAAAAAAATAACATATTCATTGTAGAAGACTAGAAAATGAGAAGGAAAAAGAAGACCAATCCATTGGTTTAAGCACTACCCTCATAAAACCTCTTCTTCTCATTACCCTCCTCCACTCCTTGCCGTTTGGATCATAGAATAAGCAATATTATTCAGATCCATTCAGTTCCATCTCCTGTCTCCAAGTCAGATATGCAAGGGACAAATAGCTGGCTTCATGTCAGATATGCAGGGCACAAAATAGCTAGCTTGGAGAACATATTAATAGAGGTTGTGCTTATGTGGAGTTTGCATGATAGAATAGGAGATCTTGGGCTTAGGAGGCTGGAGTCCTTGGTTTTGATTGCAGAATTGGTTAAGCTATATGCTCCCAGGAAGTTTCTCGTCTGGGTTGCAACTATAAATTAGGAGAGTTGTTGTGGAGATTCCTACAGAGCCTCAAGTTCCTGGAGAGGGTAGATGGCAATGATGGTGCTCACCTTTTGAGCACCTGGGTGTAGGCCTTGGGCTTCTATGAGAAACTTGTACATCTCACATGGTTCATATTTTAGGTTTTACAAAGTGAGGCAAAATCAAGGGTCAGGTAGAGAACACATGATCCCTTAACGTGTAAGCATTTAAGAAAGTGAAAAGAAAATGTTAACTCAAAATGGTCAATAGACTGGATAATATCAGCTCCTGTATTACAATCTTTGCAAATCTGTGTGCAAATCACTCTTCTAATGAATGATAGATCCCAGGTCCAAACTGAGGTGGCAAGTGTCCTGAGCCCACTCCCACTTCTAACCGCTAGGTCATGTGACTCCAGTCTCCTGCCTGAAGGTCATTCTTAATTTTATGTAAGCAGTCACCTATCTCTGCCTCAGTCTGTACAGTCCACTTTCTTCCTTTTACTGTGGCCCAGCCCATTCTGTGATCCCTGTCTGAGTCTCTTCTTCCCCCAAGTGCTGTTCTGATGCTGGAACCCAGGAAGCTCTGCTCCTCCTTAGCATCTTTTCACTGTTGTTCACACTGCACGGTGCTGATTCTTCCCTGCTTGCTTTGCTGACTGCTTCAGATCTCAGTGCAAATCTGCACCTCATTTGGAGAATCCTTTCCCAAATAGAACACCCTACACCCTGGGTATTCTAACACGTCATTCTTTATTTTCCAACCTCTTTATCCCTGCCTTTCCTCCCCTTTGAGCATCCGTAGTTGAGTTGTCTGCATGTGTGTGTATCTGCTTCTGCTCTATAGAAAACAAGCTCCACCAGGGCAAAAGGAGGACTCAGCTATCCTTTAACACATTCCCAGCTCAAAGGTAGTTATGTAGAACACAGTATTTGGCAGATGTTTTAATTTGTCTTTGCTATGTGTTTTCAGAAATCAGCTGAAAATTTCATTGTGGACTTCCATGATTCCCAAATCCATGTAAGTTTCTTGAGGTACTCCCATTTGCTTCGTGGCTATAAGGCCTTCTATTATTAGGAAGCTCAACATCCAAGGAGGAGAATCATTGTCTCTCCTGTGCAGGGACTAGGAAAACACATGAACCTCAGGAACCCACAGTAGCCGGGTTGCCTGCATAAGACAGAAG
>CABHPQ010156318.1:9299-38579 GCA_902168405.1 Peromyscus aztecus | reverse complement strand
CTTTGCCTGATATTTCGGGGGCAGTTGTGTGTATGTGCGCATACATGCATGTGTGTGTGTGTGTGTGTGTGTGTGTGTGTGTGTGTTTGAGGCAGGGTTCCATGCAGCGCAGGCTGACTTTAAATTCCTGAGTCTTAAACTCCTGATCCTCCTAGTTCTGCCTTCCGGGTGCTGAGATCACAGGATGCACCACCACACCCCGATTTCTCTTGACAATTGAAGGAGGGTAGATGAGTTAGATCTTATATCCTGTATGAACGTCTCCCTGCCCTTACCGTCTGTAACTCTCACTCCTGCATGAGAACGAACAGACCGTGTTGGCACACTCCTCTGTATAGCCTGAGATAGTTCAGGGTCTGGAGCAAGCTGGGACACCTTTTACTTCTAGAACCCTTCCCTGCCTTACTGAGTTCGTGAAGTAGAGGGAAGCCTGAGCCAAGTTGAGTTTGGCTTCAGATATCCATTCTCAGTGAAAATTCTGCTCTTAGAATTATTGGCTGAGTAGGACCCACTAAACACACACAGGATGAGTGTAGTGTTATTCCTCATCCGGGAGGCACGGGGTGCTCTATAGCCCACAGTGTTGGGATATATGATTTATGGAAAGTTTCTCTGGGTATTGGGGTCCTGAAAAGGAGCTGGCAAAGGTGGGTAGGAAAGTCTGCAGTCAGCCCCAATGGAAAGCCAGGTGGAGCCCCGCTGTGTTCTGAGCCCCTTTCCCTGGACTCTCTCTCCCCTGACTAGGTATGACAAATACTGTGCAGACCACTTCAAAGACAACCGCTGCGACCAGGGATGCAACACGGAGGAGTGTGGCTGGGACGGGCTGGACTGCGCAGCGGACCAGCCCGAGAACCTGGCAGAGGGCACCCTGGTCATCGTGGTGCTCCTGCCCCCGGAACAGCTGCTGCAGGATTCTCGCAGCTTCTTGAGGGCACTGGGCACCCTGCTCCACACCAACTTACGCATTAAACGAGACTCTCAGGGTGCTCTCATGGTGTACCCCTACTATGGGGACAAACCAGCTGCCCTGAAGAAGCCGAGGATGTCACGCAGGTCTCTTCCTGATGAGCAGGAGCAGGAGATGGTGGGGTAGGTTTGAGTTTCTGAACTTTGAAATACTCAAAGGATGGTGCTTCCAAGTGGTTCATAAAGCTGAGCACTTTGATTCATAGCACAACTACTCAGCCCACCAAAACGGTCTAAATCGAATGCTCCTCCATTTAAGACAAACATCCTAGCCACTTAGGTGTAGGGATAAAGATCTGCCTTGACTGAGGGGTCCTAAAGGATAAGCTAGAGCAAGTAGAAGCAGGTGTTGGGAAGGACTTCTTAAGGGCTGGGATTTGAAATCTTTTTTTTTTTGGTTTTTCGAGACAGGGTTTCTCTGTGTAGCTTTGCGCCTTTCCTGGAACTCGCTTGGGAGACCAGGCTGGCCTCAAACTCACAGAGATCCGCCTGCCTCTGCCTCCCGAGTGCTGGGATTAAAGGCGTGCGCCACCAACGCCCGGCCTCGAAATCTTTTTCCAGAGTTGCTCAGGGCCTTTATTCATGATGCGCCATTTGAATTCATTATTGCCCATCTTCAAGACCCCCCGTTTGTGTGCTCAACACAAGCGGTAATCCTCCGTTGTTCTGCCGTTCATGTCCTACTGTTTGTGACATTCAGTAACATTTAGTCCTCCTGCTTGCGATGAGTGCAGACTCTTAGGAGAATGTAGGCCCAGACATACAGAGGCATGTTTTTAGTGAAGGCTAAGTGCCACTGTGCAGGTGGGGCTGGGGGAGGGGGAGATCACCAGAACCCATGAGAGGGGAGTTCTGCAGGCCAGCTGTTCCCCAGCTGCTTGTTCTGTGTCACCCCGTCAGCAGGCTTCTGTCAGCCAGACTGGGATGTGAGCCCACCTAGGTGGGAATCCATGTCCAGCATCTGAAGGGTCCTCATTTCCGAGTTCGTTCTCCCAGGGTTGGAAAGGTGGATGCGGAAGGAGGGAAGGGGGGGGCACAGGAGCCTTTCTAACTGAGCCTGCCCCACCTGACCCTTCATTCCTTCCTGTCATTCCCCTCCCCCTCTCTTCCTTGTCATCCCAAAGCTCTAAGGTGTTTCTGGAAATTGACAATCGACAGTGCGTCCAAGATTCAGACCAGTGCTTCAAGAACACAGATGCAGCGGCGGCTCTCCTGGCTTCTCATGCCATCCAAGGGACCTTGTCCTACCCTCTGGTGTCTGTCGTCAGTGAGTAGCATTGGTTTTGAAGGGAGCAGACTGGGAAAGGACCTCCTTGGGGCTCACCCTTGTGACACTAAGAGGGTGGTATCTCTACAGCACTGTCCCTATCTCTGAACTTTCAGGTGAACTCGATATTCCAAGGGGCGCCCAGCTTCTCTACCTCCTTGCGGTTGCTGTTGTCATTATCCTCTTCATCATCCTGCTGGGGGTGATCATGGCCAAACGAAAGCGCAAACACGGCTTCCTCTGGCTGCCTGAGGGTTTCACCCTTCGCCGAGACTCCAGCAATCACAAGCGCCGTGAACCCGTGGGGCAGGATGCTGTGGGCCTGAAGTAAGAGGGTTTTCCAACAATCCACTCTTCACAGGGATAAGCCCAGACGAGCAAATAGGCATATCTTCCTGGGTCATAACTTCAAATTCTAGACTCTGCCTTTAGTCACCCTGACCACAACTCCTCATGGCTTGTCCAAGTCTCTGAGCACAGCTTCATCTTTACTGGGCATACATATTCTGGTGGTGCTCAGAGTCTGAGTTGGAGAATACTTTTGCTGTTGGTGAGCCAAGAAAGGATGAATGCTCAGAAATGTCACACTGACTATTGCTCATCATGGCTGCTAAGATGGCTCAGTAGGCCGAAGTGCCCACCGCCAAGCCTGATGACCTGCGTTGGGTCCCCAGTACCCACGTGGTGGGAGGACAGAACTGACTTCAGGTTGTCCTTGGAGTGTGTAATGTGATTACAGGAGCTAGAGAGATACCTTAGGAGTCAAGAACACGAACTGACCTGGGTCCGGTTCCCAGCACCCACGTTGGGTGGCTTACAACCCCTGTAACTCCAGCTTCAGGGGAAGCTAACCCCTTTGGCTTCTGCAAACACCTGAACTCGCATGCTCAGATACACACACAGATATATATATAAAAAATAGTAATGTGATTTTTAGAAAGTACTCGCAACCTATCCTGTTGGGCCATGTCAGGGGATAGTCTGGAGTATGCTGGCAAAATGTTGAAAGCAACTATATTTGTTCAGCCATAACTTCTCTTTTTTTTTTTTTTTTTTTCCCCTCTGAATAATCATCAGAAATCTCTCAGTGCAAGTGTCAGAGGCTAACCTGATTGGCTCTGGGACAAGTGAACACTGGGTTGATGATGAAGGACCCCAGCCAAAGAAAGCCAAGGTAAGCTGTCCTAGCACAGCCCTCTTGCTAGCCATCATGGAACCACATTCCAAGTTTATCTTCTTCCCAGACAGTGGCTTCCCTAGACCCTCCCTCAAGAACAGCAGGGACCTTTGGAGTATTGACAGTGTTGGTTGCCCATATATATTCTTCAGGGAGACCTTGTAAAACAGTAAAGCAAGCCTGCTTTCTGGCCCGGATGTCATGCTCATGTTTGTTGAGTCAGGACTGCCATGTGAGTGCTCACGGTTCCCTTTATGGATACATCTCTGGCACTTCTGTAAGAAGAGATGGGATTATACAGTAAGGAAAGCCAAGGCCATTAACTTCCAGGCAGGTGACTGAGCGTGATGGTTAAGAACGTTGCCTTAAACCATGTGTTGTGGTCCCAGCATTCTAGAGGCTGAGGCAGGAGAATCTCAAGTTTGAGGCCAGCCTGAGCTACCTCCAAAACTAAACAAAATAAATAAATGAAAACAATGCTCTAGTCACCCTGAAAACATGTAGGAGTAACATTATACAGAGAAGGTTACATTTAGGGATATATATACATTCAACAAGAGTTAATGAAAAAAGAGGCCTGAGTTTGGAAGACACCAAGGAGGGGTGTATGGGAGGGGGGAGGGAGGGAGGGGTGGAGGGAGGGAGGAGAAGGGAGAAATGATGTCATTATAATCTCAAAAAAATGAAAGAAGTAACAACAACAAAAGCTATTGTTCTAGCCAGTCAGAACCGGATTCAGATGCAAAAGCCTGCTACTTTATGGTGGTTACTTAAAACCTCTTTGTATTTAATATTCCTTATTTAGAAAATAGCAATAATAATAATAATAATAGCTCCTTCCTTTCTGAGTTCTTGTGAGGAATCAATAAAGCAGGTGCTAGAATGCCTCTTGCCTATTTCCTGTTACAAAGAATTCAGGAAAACATAGATGATTTTACACTTACATGGTTATTTCTCCTCATTCTCCCTCAATGCTTGCTCTTGGTTGAGTACTGTTAGTGCAGGCAGGCAACCTGGAGCAAGGTTTATTCTCCCTCCCCAAGAACCTTCCAGTTGAAAGAAAAGCAAAATCTTGCATGCTTTCTCTCACATGAGCAATCTATGTTTAACTGATACAGAGATAGTTAGGGCCGGAAAAATATACACAAAGGGGGATTGTTGGGGGGTGGGGGGGAGGTGGGATGAGGTGGATGTATCAGCAAGCTATAAAGCTACGTTTGTAAAAACCCATTGTTTTGCACACTAAATTTAAATGTTTTTAAAGAAACATAACTTACAGTCTGCTGATGTTACGGTGCCATATAACACATGCCCCATGGTCAGCTGAGTAAGTAAAGAGGAACAGCTTTTTAGAGCCAACAAGAATGAAAATCTAATTCCATTTGAAGAGCAAGTACGAGTCAGTCAAACAGAAAGTTGGAGGAGACCATCGTAGACAGAGAGAAGAAGCAGACAGACCCTGAAATGAGAATATGATGCTTTGAGTATCTAAAAGTAGCATGTTAAGGCTAGAGCCTGGAGCCATCCCTATTGGGGTGGAGTATGGGAGAGTTGTCCAGATGCATAGACCTAACTGGGGACCACCGCTTAGAATGGTGGGAAGTCACAGTGGTTAGTGACAGGGACCATTAGAACAGGAAGAGAGGAAACAGAGTGGAGGTTAAAAGAGACTGGGGGAGACTGCCACTCCTCAGCTCCCGTCAGCAGCTTCTAGAGGGCTCGGGTTAATGAGGGAAAACTATCTTCCTTATCCAGACCGAAGATGAGGCTTTGCTCTCAGAAGACGACCCCATTGATCGACGCCCGTGGACACAGCAGCACCTGGAAGCTGCAGACATCCGCCGGACTCCATCACTGGCACTCACTCCTCCTCAGGCCGAGCAGGAGGTGGCCGTGCTGGATGTGAATGTCCGAGGCCCAGGTCAGGACCGGGCCTTACCCTCTTTAGTTCTGCACGCTTGTTCAGCATTTCTCCACCTGGCCAGGTGCTCCTGCCAGCTGCACACGCACTAAATGAGCTTGAGGAAATGTGTGTGAGAGAAATACAGCCATGGAGAAATTCTGAACCTGGGGATAATGAATCCGTGTGACTCGGAATCCATGTAGAAGTCAGACAGAGTTGTTCTCTGGCCTCCACATGCATGTTATGGCATGTGCATACACACAGACACACACACCATTCTCATACAGTAATTTATGTGCTATGGCACATGTACATGTGTGCACACCATACACATACAACAAGATAAATAAATATTTAAGTATTTTTTATTTATGGGCTGGAAACCTGGGCTCAGTGGTTATGAGCACTTTTTGCCTTACAGAGGACCTGGGTTCAGTTCTCAGCACCCATAAGGCGGTTCACAACCATCTGGAACTCCAGTTCCAGAGGATCCAACACCATGGTGCAGAAATACATGTAGGCAAGAAATGCATACACGTTAAATAAATAGATCCTTAATATTTTTTTAATTAAAAATGTAGATTTCAAAGAAAGGGAAGGATTTTGTAGTACTTTACATACAACATACTGAGAACAAGCAGACTAATTAAATGAGTTAGATTTTAGGGGGATAGAAAAATAGTATCCATCTTAGTCACTGGTCTGTTGCTGTGAAGAGACCCTGTGACCAAAGCGAAGTAGTAAAGAGCTACATCCTGACAGGAAGGTGGGAGACAAGAGACAAACACAGATCAGAGACACACCTCCTCCAACAAGAGCACGCCCCCTAGTCCTTCTGAAACAGTGCCACCCCCAATAACTGAGCATTCAAATATATGCGTCTACGGGGGCCATTCCTATTCAGACCACCACAGTATCCCACCGTAGAGCGTGGAGAACTAATTAGTTCCTGTCTTAGCCATAGAGGTTTATATTATCTATTTAAAATGTTGTCTAGTTTAAGACATCATCATCCCACTTGAACTTGAGCAGAAAAGCTTGTTCGGGGTAAGGAAGAGCCCCCGGATCTGAAGGCAGCTGTGTTCCCACACTCTTCATGTGACCGGCATTGCCATGTACAACCCGTCATAGTTACTGCAAGCACAGGGAATTCACTTCCCATAGCGTGATGGTGTTCAGTAGGACGGTTCCGGTCATGGGTTCATTTCCTTTGCTTTGGACAAGTTTGGAACTTTCCCTTCCTGCAGATGGGTGTACCCCTTTGATGCTGGCGTCTCTCCGAGGAGGCAGCTCAGATCTGAGCGATGAGGATGAAGATGCAGAGGACTCTTCAGCCAACATCATCACGGATTTGGTCTACCAGGGTGCCAGCCTTCAGGCACAGACAGACCGGACCGGTGAGATGGCCCTGCACCTTGCGGCCCGTTATTCGAGGGCTGATGCTGCCAAACGACTCCTGGATGCTGGTGCAGATGCCAATGCCCAGGACAACATGGGCCGCTGTCCCCTTCATGCGGCAGTTGCAGCG
Source organism: Peromyscus aztecus (assembly GCA_902168405.1). NCBI lineage: Eukaryota > Metazoa > Chordata > Mammalia > Rodentia > Cricetidae > Peromyscus > Peromyscus aztecus. The sequence continues at coordinate 31,735 of CABHPQ010156318.1, read as the reverse complement.
GATGCCCAAGGCGTCTTCCAGGTGAAGAGCTTAAGAGTTGGTTTGAATGTGAAGGATGAGGTGGCTCGGGGGTAAAGGCCTGTCGTGGCTCCTTCCCTATGCTGTGATAGAGCGCCATGTCCAAGGCAACTCATAATAGAAAGACTTTAATGGGGCTTATGCTTCCAGAGGATTAGAGTCCACCATGGTGGAGTGGAGGCATGGTGCTGGGAACAGCAGAGAGCTCACACCTTGAACTGCAAACAGGAGGTGGAGAGCAATTGGGGATGACACAAGTCTTTTTCAAAGCGTGCCCCCATGACATACTTCCTCCAGCGAGGCTACACCTCCTAATGCAACTGGGGTTCAAATAATCAAATGCCCCCTCCCCAAGATTTACTGAGGACATCACATTCACGTTGCCATAAAGCTTTTGCCACCAGCCCTGAAAACCTGAGTTCAGTCCCCAGGGTCCACAGAGTAAAAGTAGAGAACTACCTTGATTCCTGCAGGTTGTCCTCCGACCTCCACATGGGTACCATAGCACAGACATGGCTGCACAAATAAGATGCATGAAATAAGATGACTTTCATGGGCCTGCATGAAATAAGATGACTTTCATGGGCCTGGAAAGTTTCAGCTTTACTAAAACCCTGCCTCGTTGAATTCATCCATCCAGAAGTCGTTGAGGAATTAGTTCTGCTTGACAGAAGAGGGAGGAAAGCAGCAGGGCTCTGAATCCTCTTCAGCAATAGTTTGATGTACAAAGATACCTCACAGATGCACAGGTCAGGTGGGGGGCAGTAACTGGTCCAAATCCTTTAGTGTTTACTCTCTGTATGGCTCTGCCTGTCTGTGGGCGTACAGCTGATCACTGACAGTCAGTTGACAGTGTATTCCTTGATACTCCATTATTTTAACCTGATGAAAAAATTGGAAATGTTCTGGACGACCTCAGGCTGTACACATGATTGAAGTTGTGATACCCCCACCCCCACCCCCACCCCGCCTCAACACAGATATTTCCCTTTCCTTAGAAAGCAGAACATCATCCTGATGGGCCAGTTTGTCCTGATCACCTGTCAGTGGTTCATCTGTTTATTCAGCAGCCATGTAGTGATTAGCCATTATAGTGTCCAGGGCAAGAAGACAGTACAATTTTTCCTGCCCTCTAGGAACACCCAGGGTAGCTGCCGTTGGAATGCTTTTGTTTTGTTCTTTTTCTTCATCTAAGGGACCCTTGTCTCTGCCTCTCTTCTAGATTCTGATCCGCAACCGAGTAACTGACCTAGATGCCCGCATGAACGATGGGACCACGCCCCTGATCCTGGCCGCCCGCCTGGCTGTGGAAGGAATGGTCGCAGAACTGATCAACTGCCAAGCAGATGTGAATGCGGTGGACGATCATGGTAGGGACAGGGCTTTGGGTTCTTGTCTGCGAAGCACGTCCCTAAGCAAGAGAATTGTCACACGCCCCTGAGAGAACTTCCTCAGATCTGAATCCACTGGAGAGTCTCTCATTCTCTTCCCCAGCGTTCATACAATCTTCCCTCAATATGTTGGGCTCAGAGAGCCGAGGCAGTAGGAGTCCCTAGATTGAGATGAGAAGTTTGGGGTTGTTTTGTTTTGTTTTGTATGAGGGTTTTTGAACCTCAAAGAATGTTCATGAAAAGTTTGCCTGCATGGGTTCCTTGCCATAACCACTGTCAATATGGGAGTGGATTCACTAGGGGGGTGGTTGTGAGATATGCTAAATATGCACTTGGCATAAAATAAAATGTTTGCTGTCCTCAGTATGTGAAGGTTGTGCATGTGGAAGACAGGCATTTTACACACCAGGGATCCTTTTGTCTAGGGGCTCCCAGACTGTTCTGGAATATTCTGAGAACACAAGGAAAGGAAAATACAACTGTGCTGTCCTGTGAGCTCCCTCAGCCACTGACTTCCTGCTGCTCCCCAGGGAGTTCAAGCTTTCCTTTAAAAAAACCACAGTGCTTTGCATGGTGCCATTCTGCCCTTCTGTGTCCTTATAAACTGTTCCCCCTGCAGGAAAATCCGCCCTCCACTGGGCAGCGGCTGTCAATAATGTGGAGGCGACTCTTCTGCTGTTGAAGAATGGGGCCAACAGAGACATGCAGGACAATAAGGTGAGCTCAGAGCCTGACGACGCTCTCAGCAGTGGCTTCCATAGGAGACCACTAGGGCAAGCTTTTTGGCGTAGCCAGGTCCAGAGACCCTGAGGGAGAATAAGGGGCTTGTCGGGATGCAGCCCCTGCCTGTTTGAGTGCTCAGTCACCACACCGTCCTGAAAATAACTTGGTGTGACCCTCCTGCCTTTCTCCTTCAAGTCTGTCTACTCTGGGACACTCTTGTTCACGCTCACCACCATTTCTCACTTTCTTCCCTTTCTCTGTGTGCAGTTCTGTGTTTTTCTGTCCTCGGGTGCCATGGCGCACTCCTGTGTGAGCTGCCTGCCAAGGTCCGTCTGTTCCTCTTTCATTTGCTGCTTTTCCTTTATTTCAGTTCTTTCTTTCCCATCCTCTCCCCCACCACCGCCGTGCTCTGAATTCCTTGCATGCTTTGGTTTCTCCTCCTCTCTTTCTTATCTGTAACCCGATTTCCTCTCAGCACTTCATGTCGATAAGCTTGTCTCTCTTAAATGAATCTCTGGCTCGGAGGCCTGCTTTATTTCACAGATTCCTGTGTAAGAAGAGGGTGCTCCTGAGAGCGCAGTGAGTGGATCCTTTGGGAGAAATGAGATCTCTGTGGAAATCACAAATATACATTCAATACATAGGAAGATGTCCTGGAAGGCCACAGCATTAAAATTTCCTAGGGGAAGCACTTAGAAAACACATATAAAGAGATAAAAGAATAAAAGTAGGAACACTCTTACGTTCTCTGGGTATTAAAATGTGTTCTTGGGTGTTTCTTCAGGAGGAGACACCGTTGTTCCTGGCCGCCCGGGAGGGAAGTTATGAAGCAGCCAAGATCCTGTTAGACCATTTTGCCAATCGGGACATCACAGACCACATGGACCGCCTTCCCCGGGATGTGGCTCGGGATCGCATGCACCATGACATTGTTCGCCTCCTGGACGAGTATAACGTGACTCCAAGCCCTCCAGGGACTGTACTGACATCCGCTCTGTCACCTGTCCTTTGTGGGCCCAACAGGTCTTTCCTCAGTCTGAAGCACACCCCAATGGGTAAGAAGGCTAGACGGCCCAACACCAAGAGCGCCATGCCCACGAGCCTGCCTAACCTTGCCAAGGAGGCCAAGGACGGCAAGGGGAACAGGAGGAAGAAGTCTCTGAGCGAGAAGGTCCAGCTGTCCGAGAGCTCGGTGACTTTATCCCCTGTTGACTCTCTTGAGTCTCCCCACACATACGTTTCTGATGCCACCTCCTCCCCCATGATTACGTCCCCTGGAATCTTACAGGCCTCGCCCACGCCTCTGCTGGCCGCTGCTGCCCCAGCTGCCCCCGTGCATGCCCAGCATGCGCTGTCTTTCTCTAACCTTCATGAAATGCAGCCTTTGGCTCCTGGGGCCAGCACCGTGCTTCCCTCCGTCAGCCAGCTGCTACCCCACCACCACATCGTCCCCCCAGGCAGTGGCAGTGCAGGGAGCTTGGGCAGGTTACATCCAGTTACTGTCCCAGCAGACTGGATGAACCGCGTGGAGGTGAATGAGACCCAGTACAACGAAATGTTTGGCATGGTCCTGGCTCCGGCTGAGGGAGCCCACCCTGGCATAGCTCCCCAGAGCAGACCACCAGAGGGGAAGCACATCCCCACCCAGCGGGAGCCCTTGCCCCCCATTGTGACTTTCCAGCTCATCCCAAAAGGTAGCATTGCCCAGGCGGCCGGAGCTCCCCAGACGCAGTCCAACTGCCCTCCAGCTGTTGCAGGCCCCTTGCCCGCTATGTATCAGATCCCAGAGATGGCCCGCTTGCCCAGTGTGGCTTTCCCACCTACCATGATGCCCCAGCAGGAGGGCCAGGTAGCTCAGACCATTGTCCCAACCTATCATCCATTCCCAGCCTCCGTGGGGAAGTACCCCACACCCCCTTCCCAGCACAGCTATGCCTCCTCAAATGCTGCTGAGCGAACCCCCAGTCACGGAGGTCACCTCCAGGGTGAGCATCCCTACCTGACACCATCCCCAGAGTCTCCTGACCAGTGGTCGAGCTCTTCACCCCACTCCGCTTCTGACTGGTCAGACGTGACCACCAGCCCTACACCCGGAGGTGGAGGAGGAGGTCAGCGGGGACCTGGAACACACATGTCTGAGCCACCACACAGCAACATGCAGGTTTATGCGTGAAGAGTCTGCCTCAGGCATAGAGGTGGAAATGCCTATCACACATGCTGCTGAGGAACAAAGGCAGGTTATCCGATGAAAAATGAAGAAACCTCTGTAACAGCTTTGAGGGGCAGGAGAGAAGACGCTCCCGACTTTCCGACAAGCCAGAGAATCATTATTATCATCTTCACTGAATATCTGCAGTTTTAGGAGGAGGACTCAGCTCCTACTAACCTTTGACCATCAGGCGAGTTCATGGAGACGCAAGATAAATGCAAACCTTGAGGCTCACTCTCTTCTTTTTGGAGAATACAATGGATGCCTTTTATAGCCCAGACATTCTTGGAGCTTGAGCCCTGGGGTCTTCTGTATCCAGGAGAAGATTCTGCCCGAGAGTCCGACTGGGAATTGTGCCTGGGATTCTGCCCAGGTCGGCCTGTCTTATCTTCTCAACCCGGGAAATGGCCTTGACTTCACCTGGTGCTCTCCTCTCTGACCTGTCCGTGGTTGATCCATCAGCGTGTAATAGGCAAGACTTCTGTGCTTATCATCATTCCTGCCCTGGAGAACAACTTCGGCCTCTTGTTCCCACATGCCCAGCACCCCAGAGGAGCCTCACAGGGTTTACTCTGGTCATGGTTCTCAGCCTTGGCCTTTGAAGTATGCTTCTATGGAAAACGCACACTCTGCAATCTTCATGTTTCGTTCCTAAAAGGAAGGAGAAAGCGAAATCCTCGGGGCATAGGAGACCCCTTCTGAACCTGCACCTTAATTCTCTCCCCTGCGGGTGGGTGTGGGGCCCACATACACTCACCGGGGGAGGATCTAAGTTGTTCTTCCGTCTGTGGTCTGTCAGTATAAAAGTGTACTCTAGGAGGCCTAGGTACGATGACATTCCCATCTTGTTGTAAATGGGGAAAAGTGGGAGAAGGTTGGAATGACCAAGAGATAAACTAACTCGCCCGAGAAGCAATTGCCCACCTACAGGCCCTCCGTTGACGGCCACTGTGAAGCACATTTACCCCCAAGTCTTAGGACTCGTTGATCCAGCAGATGAAGGTACTCTCGGCTGCTGCACTTGCTCCTCACAGATGCCTTGCCATTTAGACGGAACTTGCCTGAGGCTCAGGGGACCCAATGACTGTCGCCTTCCTTATGACCAGTTTTCTTTCAGGTCCGAGGCTGGTTTGTCGGATTCCCTCCACACTGTGTGATCTGAGTGACTGGTGCACACAGTGGGTTCTCAATAAAGACATGGAATCTGTGTTCCTGTTGCGGAAGTGGAGAATGGACGGTCTCCTGAGCACACCTGATGACGCAGCCTTTGCTCATCTTTGCTGCGTTCTCTTCCTTCCCTAGAGTCACCTTCAGCTGACGATGGCTGAGACCCGCTCCGCATTGTCCTTGTGTTCATATTAAGATTGTACCTCATCCAAACATGCTTCCTGTGTGGTGGTCTCCGCGGCTTCCCGGACTCTCGAGAGCAGAGGCATTTTTGTCAGTTGTCAAAACAGGATGGTAGTTTTCTCCACCTTCCCCCTCAGTCAGTTCAGAGGTGGCCCTGTGGCCACCCCGTCACTTCTCCCTGGTGCCCTGATGCCCAGGACACTAGGGAGATGAGTTCTGCTGGAGCATTTGTGTACATTAGTAGGTGGATCACCTGGGGAGGGGGGTGTTTGTTTTAGGATTTTTTTGTTGTTTTAATAATAATAATAATAATAATAGTCTTTATTCCTGCGATAGTTGAAATAATTGTCCCCCCACTCATTGGTCAGTTTGTGACCCCCCATATTAACTCTGTGTCTGTTACCATGGTGGTCTATAAACAAGTGGGAATATTTAGTCCCATCCAAGTTCATTCATTCAACAAAAACAATTTGCTCCGTCCTGGTCTATGGCAGATTAAGTTTGGTCGTTTGGTTTTTATTCTCATGTGGTAACATCATTCTACCAGCCCTTTTCATGGTGTATAGACATTTTATTGCCCTAAATGGTGACTGTCTCCCCATGGACCCATCAGTCAGTCCCAAATCAGGAGAGCCTGTGTATGTGGACCTCTCTGCCCCCCAGCTCTAGTACCACTGCCTGGGAACAGCCACAGCCTCTAATCCAGCCACTGGGTCTGTGATACACTGGTCCTTCCCCAGACACAATGGAGAACAACCTTGCCATTTCTCCTTCAAAGATCTCTCAAAGTGGATCCTTTGGGTTTAGGAGGAGGGATGTGAAAGCTGCCATTCCAGACAACAGGCTGCAGAGATGAGGCCCGCACTGCCAGTTAAGCATCTGGTCCATCCCTTAGATGTTAGAACTCTCGGCCTATGTAGTGTGTAGGAAAGGGAGTGGGGCGGGTAATCCCTTTCTCGTGGGATCTGAATCAGAGGCTCAGTTCTTAGGGGACACGTCCTTTAGTCCATGCGTAGATCCCTGTTTTGAATTTATTTTTATTTCTATGAATTCTTCCTTTCTTTGACCTCCACATGCCTTTGAGGATTTTTTTAATGTTCTTTTTGTTCTAAGCATCGTTTTCTGACTTATGTGGTGGTGGGGGGATTGAAGGAAAGAGGGACTGAGTAAAGACTGCAGCGAAAGACTTCAGCACAAGCCCGGCATCACTTGGTTGACCGCGGCATCACTTGGTTGGCGTGGTTGCTCGTAAGCCTTGCCTGGAGAAGAACCAAAGGTGTGGCGACTGTTAGCGTGTGGTTTCAGAACCTAGACTTTAACCAGCGCCTTGAATGTGTGAAGACTGAAGGGACACGCGTCGATGTCCTGAGGCCCCCACCCATAACTGTTTTGGTACTATGGCAACCTGCTTGTGTACATTTCCCTGAAAAGTGTCATTATATCTGTTTGTAAGAGAAACTCAGTAACCAGAAGATGACTGCATGTTCCTGACTAAACAGAAGGAAAGTGCACACTGTTTTTACTTTAAATTTTTTCATTCTAAAAGTAGTTTAAGATGAAATTTATATGAAAACATTTTTATCACAAAATAAAAAAAAGATTCCTTGTCAAGGCTCAGTGAAATCATACTCCGCCCTTTCCTGTCTCTGGTGTCCCTTGTTCTGCAGTGATCACCTCATGATGTCCTAGTCGGTGAGAAAAACTTAATTTTCTTCTTCCCAAATCTTAAAAAGCCTAGTACTAGAGTTCTTTTATTTTTTTCATCTCGATTGATCACAAATAAATACTTCCGAGGGGAAGGTTTCCATCCATTCAGAAACATCATAATATGGAGTCACTCCTCCACACCCTGACCATAGCTGGGGACCAACAGATAACTGCTCCAGACCAAATGTCTCCCGGTGAAGTGGAGAATATTTGCTGAAGCAAGAATTGGGGATTGGGATAGAAAAAAAACCTACTGACACATTTATCCGAACACCAATGGCTTGTATGGACTTTTGCGTAGGATATAATATATAGGACTATCACATAATTTTTGAGCATAAATGTGTTAAATACTTTTTTTAGAGGCAATCAGTGAGGCGTATGCACACGAGTACACGGTGGTGTAGTTGGGATGTCAGCCTAGCAGCCCTACCGTCTAGCTTATTTCCATATTCTATTGTTTTACACACACTTCTAAATCATGCGTGCGTATTTATAAATGATAATAAGTTCTTTCTCTGAAATGACTTGGTTAAAAATCTTGGGAGGTGCTCAGGTTGAGTAGGTGTCCGGTCTTCACAGTTACTCCACAAGCATTATAATTGTACATGAAACACATTGGCCTCCGTGTGGGTTTTGTATTGGTGTATGGAGAAAACTAACAAGCACCTAAGCGTGACTCCCACAGGGTGTTTATCTCAGCTTGGGTTGCCTTTTGCAGACTCTTGTGCTGCTGAATCTTGCTCGGAGGACACTTCCTTCCACGGATCTAGGCCGAAGGTCACTGATCTCATCCTACCCCTGCTCCTGTAAGCCCTGCAGCCTTGCCCTTAGTTGTGCAGGCTCTAGATAAGACTGGATACTGGCCCATGACCATGGAAGGGGAATTGTCTCCCTCAGTCAAGCAGCCCAAGAGCCGGGGACTGGCTCACATCAGAACGAAGAATGAACCAGAATAGCCTCTGTGATACCAGCACACTGTCCAGGATGTGGGATGTCAAGATTTGTGAGCTGGTTCCTGCCTCTAGTGCATGCCTCTGCCATGGGGAGGAGCAGGGATAGAGAGAAACAGAATACAATGTTTCCTTTGGCATAGAATAGGTAACAACTTTAAAGTGTCTGCACATTCAAATTAGGGTAATGTAAAGTTTATTTACAAGAAGGCCGTGAACTAGGCAGAGTGACAGATGACTGTTCCCAGCACTCAGGAAATGAAGGCAGGAGGATTCCAAGTTTTAAGATCATCCTTGACGGGGTAGCCACTTCCAGGCCAGCCAGGCTTACACAAGACCCTGTCTCAGTAAGGAAGGAGGTGTGTGTGTGTGCATGAGTGTTAGAAGTACAGTGTCGAACGCAGAAACCCCTGGTAGCATTGGCCAGTCTATCAACCCTCTTGAGTGCAAAGGACTGTAAGCCAAGAGGAGTTACTGGAACCTAGAAGGAAAGCTGCGTAGCACAGATGTACTGTCAAGGCACACAAGGAGCCTTCCATACCTCTCAGAGGAAGCCAAGGAATTAATGTCCAGATCTCACTCCACTTCCCACCCCACCCTGAGAGACTGGTCCAAGTGCAAGCCCAGAGTCCGGCCAAAGCTTGAGAGGTGAGGAGAGTGGGTCTGGAGGTGTGAGCCCTTCCTCATTGTCCTCCAGTCACATTCCTGATAAACTTTCACTGCTGGCCTGTCGCTGGTGTGTCCACGCAGGAAACACAGAGCAAAAGGAATTACGTGTTGATAATCCTGACAAAACTGCCTTACCTGGCCTGCTACTGGGTTTCCTTTTTTTTTTTTCCAGAAGCATAAATATTTATTTGTAACAAAGGAGTTTGTGTACAGTGGTGAAAATCTACAACTTGTTAAATTCACGTTGCACTTCACCTTTTTAAACAAACATTTATAATCATTATTTTATACAGATATAGATAGGTAAATCCTACATTGAGTTCAGTGGTTCTTCAGCATTTTCCACTTAAATGCTTTTTTTTTTTTTAACATAAAAACAGGTTATAACTCCAAAGTCCAGAGTTATTTGAAACTGGAAAATGTTTTCTCTGTAGAAAATAGTAAAAATGATAACATTTCCCAATAAGTCCTTTTAAGCCAAATGATAGCTGGATTATACATATAAATATTGATTAGATTCTGGGATACAAAAGAAACCTATCTTCATCTGTTCAGAGAGCTATGTTTTACTTAAGTTGTGTAAGTGAGATTCCTATTCATCTTCCCCTTCACTGAATAATGCCCAACTGAAGCACCAATAGGTCAAGGGTTTCCTTACCATAGCCTTGGCATTGATCACCCAGCATGGAGACAGTCCAGCAGCAGGATGGGTAATGGTAATTCTTCACGTCCTCCAAAGAAAAGAGATGCCTTAGTGGGTAAAGGTACTTGCCACCCCAACTGACAACTTGAGTTGTCAGGGACCCACATGGTGGAGGAAGAGAACCAACTCCCCCCACAAGTTGTCCTCTGACCTCAAGGAGGAAAACATGAAGAAATTTGGAGGTTCGTCTTATAGATACAAAAATCTAAATCAGCTGTTATCAGACTAAAAGTACAATGGTGTTCTGTTTGGCTTTCTATCGCTGTGGTTAAACACTAACCTAAAGCAACTCGAGGAAAGGGTTTGTTTCTGCTTCAGTTTGGGAAGGGAAGTCAGGACAGGAACCCGGAAGCAGGAACTGAAGCAGGAGACATGGACAAATGCTGCTGACTGGCTTAATCTTTGTGACTTGCTCAGTTTGCTTTCTGAAATATTCCAGGACCACCTGCCCAGGGTGGCACCACCCACAGCGATCTGGGTCCTCTTACATCAATTAGTAACCAAGAAAATGACCTATAAACTTGCCAATGGGACAATCTGAAGTTTCTTCTCAGATGACTGTAGCTTCTGTCAGGTAACAAAAACTAATCAGCACAAATGGATATGACAGAATCCCATCATGACCAGGAATTTCCCCCCAGAGGAACAACTGCTAAGAGGTATATCAGTAGGGCTGAAGAGGTGGTTCAGTGATTAAGATTGCTCTTCCAGAGGATCTGGATTCGAATCCCAGCATCCACATGGTGGGTGGCTCACAACTGTCTGAAACTCCAGTTCCAGGAAATCCATTGCCTGCTTCTAGCCTCTGGGGACACTGCACACACATTGTGCACAGACATACATGTAGGCAAAAGAACCCATACACATAAAAATAAATACTTTAAGTGTATATCAATAGATGCCACCACATAAAGAAATCTCAATCTCTGCAGTAAAATCAAGAATGTGCTAATAAAACTCTATCTTCATGAAAAAAAATTACAAGGTACAACAGTATACCAGGGAACTTCACAAGATTAGTAAGATATCCTCTGCCATCTAAAACAAATGCCATGCTCAGTGATGAAAGTGTAAATCTGAAAGTGAGGTTACACACAGGCACCAGCTCTCCTTCGTATCTTGTATTCAACATGATCTCAAAGTGGTACCTGTGTCCACAAAAACAAAAAGAATGGATGTTACTTGGAGACAATTTGATTAGATACATAAGAGATAGTCATCAAGCCCCACCCCAACTATTGAAATTTGTCCCCACTGCAAGCAAATGTGAAGATACATTATAGCTGTGGGTTGCAGGACTCTGGGGGGCAAAAAAACTGGCCTTTGGAGGAGCAAAAATTTGGAGCTGTCTGTAAATCTGATAGAGAATATTGAGGATCAGGAATCATGAGTCTGAGACTACTCTGGGTTACATAGCAAGACCCTGTTTCAAAAGCGGGGAGGGGTAGTTGGAGAGATGGCTCAGTGGTTAAGAGCAGTTGCTGCCCAATCATGAGGCTCGGATCTGGACCGAAGCACTTACCTGCCAGCAGATGCCTGAACTTCAGACTGAAAGGGTAGAGACAGGAGCTCAGGGCTTGCTAACCTTCTGGGTCTGTCTGAGAAAACGCTAGCCTGGGGGGTCAGGGAGAGACCCTGCTTCAAAGAAGTAAATGCAGAGAGGGAGAGGGAGGATACCAATGCCAACTTCTAGCCCTTGCACACAGAGGCACAGGTGCACAGGCATGCTCACGTGCATGCACATTTATAAACATACACAATCACACACATACAAATAAATATTGTTAAAAGATTTATTAGTGTTTTTTTGCTGGCACTCTACTAAGCTTTATCAGTAGACTGATCTGGAGAGAATTTCAGGAGTAAGGCATTTCCCTTTTTGGTTCTGGTAGTTCCATAAGCAGACTTCCTGCAGTATTTCAAGTGTGTTCCTGAGGACTGGGTTCTCAGTGTTATTTTTTTTAATTGTATGTGTGTGTGTGGGTGTGTGTGTGTGTGTAAATGTGTTGTGTTTGTGGTCTATGTGTGTGAGTACACACAGAGGTAGGGCAGGATAGCAGGTGTCTTTCTCTTGCCCTGCCACCTTATTGCCTTGAGGCAGGGTCTCTTACTGAAGGGGGAACTTACTATTTCCGATAGGCTGGCTGCCCTGCAAACTTTTGGAATCTGCCTGTCCCCACCTCTCAATTCTGGGGTTACAGGAATACACAGTTATGCCCAGCTTTCTACATGGGTGCTGGGGATTCAAACTCAGGGCCTTGCAGCCTCGCAGGTTCAGCCACTGAGTGATTCCCAACCCCCTGAAGTGTTGCTGTTTCTGACAATTAAAAGCAGATTTGCTTTCAGTTACTAAATATACTCAGCCTCACTGGCAGTCCAAGAATGCAGATGAAATACTGAGCTGCATTCTTTTCCTAGTGAAAATCTTACATATTGTACAATGTGGAAAATGGGTCTCGAGTACCTGTGCTCTCTCTCGTATGACAGCTACAACGGGCACATGCTGCTGGTTAGATGTTCTTAATTTTAGTATGTAAAGTCCAACTGCGCAGTGTAGCTCTTAGCTCAAAAAGAACGCGATGTTCAAGGGTGAGCCAATAACATTAATCGATAGGAACACTTTCATTTTCTTTAACTCATTTCCACTAATTTATGTTCTAGCAATCTAACACAATGGAAATGGTTTCAAGGGGAAAGAAGATGTGTGTGTGTGTATTCATATATAAACATAGACATACGGATGGTTGTAAGCACCTACGTATTTGTTCACATTTGCTAGCATATTACAGAAAGACTTTAAAAGAAGATGAATGTAACATTTTGGAAGAGCACACCTGTGGTACCGCACAGGAGGGAAATGGTCAAGCCAGTGACTAGTGCGTGCCGTCGAATGCTGCACACCTGCTGCGGGCATCGAAGTCCCTCCAGGAAATTACTGGTGATGTGCGTTACTCATAGGGAAAAGCCGATGCTGCAATAATATGAACAATGTGTACTGTCTTCTAGATTTGAGTCACTTTATAAAAGGGGCTCCAGAGGGGAGAAAGGGGGCAGTGGCATACAGGAGATGAAGGGGGAAGGAAGAGTTACTCGGAGCAGAAGCGTACGGTGCAGAAACGGCGCAGGGCGGAGGGGTTGGGGATGGCATCTGAACTGAACTGGTACATTTTTGTCATGATTTCCTCGATACTGTATTTATAGACCATTTATATTATAGTAGATATTACAAATTTAAAAATCAATGGTGGTCACTTTATTGAGATATGATCCACATATAAACTGCTGCATCCATTTCATATATGTCTCTATATGGACCCATGTCTATAATACATGCATAGACATCTGTTTGAGATACATGTGTGTCTGTAAAGCCGTCACACCACTGAGACCATGAGCATAGATAACATTGCCTCCCCAGAGTTCTTTCTGTCCCCTTTATGATCACTGTTGTGGGGAAAATGCCCAAGATAATCAACTCATAAAGAAAAGTGGTTATTTTGACTTACGGCTTTGGCAGTTTGGGATTCTGAACTCTTGACCTGAATCTTTTAGGCCCGTGCTAAGACAGAACATCACAGCAAGGAGTGTGTGCCGCAGGGAAGCTGTCACCTCGTGGCCAGGAAGCAAAAAGAGGAAGAAGCCAGGGTCTCAATATCCCCTTGACAGGCACACTCTGGATGGTTCAGCTTCCTCCAACAAGGCCCCATTTCTCAAGCATTCCAATATCTTGTCAGCTGTGGTAACATGTTCGTAATCCCAGGGGCCTCATAGATCCGAGGCCTCACTCCAGTTTGAGCATAGGTAATAGCAAGACCCTGTCTCTGAAAGAGAAAGACAGACATACTGTCTTAAAATGCATACTTTCTTTATTTTTCAAGACAGAGGGCAGCTGACACCTAACAGCCCCGTGTGGGGAGGGAGTGTGGGGTCCAGTGGTTGGGAGATAATGTAGGTTTATGTCAGCTGCCTCTGTATCTGTTGGGGTTATTTACAAGGTTCAGCAGGACTTTCAAAATAGAGAAGACACAGGTTCCTTCCTCTTTCTGGGGTTCTCTTCGCTACCTCCTCACTCCTCGCTCTCAGTGGCTGAGCTTGCAGAGGCCTGGACCTCACAGAAGTGTGTGCCACCTGTACCTCCCTCAGCAGCCCCCAGATTCCTGTTGGGAGGCCCTGAGGGGGAGTTGCTGGGAGCACCCCCACCCTTGAAGGCTGGCTGGCCCTCTACATGGCTTCCTAACAGCAAATGAGAACGCTCAGGACCCTCTCCTCTATCAACGCCCCCTCCTGTCCTGGAGTCCCCACCAGCTTCCTTCCCATCTCTGCCGCGTCCAGCGTCTTGATGTGGGCTAGTTTTGCTGGCTCACCCATCTAGTCACCAGTTTGTGTACCTACATCCTGGGATCTGGCTTAACTCGTGAGCCATTTCTTGAACCAGTGTGCACTGTTACCATGACTTTCCTTGGGCTTATTTCATTATTCCTGAAGCTCTCCTCAGCTCCCCCTTAGCCTGCCCTTCCTCATAACCAAACCCACTCCTCCGACCACCACAAACCTCTTCTGTTAGCCTGACCACACATCGTAGGTTTCCTGAGGTCTCTGAGTTGGTCTGTCTTGTCTACTTTTCCCACACGGTTCTATGGAGTGCTATGTTGACGACTCGGGGTCAGGCCTCGCCCAGGTTATGTTACCCAGAGATGCCCATGTACTTGACCACATTTAGAAATCTCATCTTCCACTGACTAGCACAAAAAATAAATAAATAAATAAATAAATAAATAAAAAAATTTAAAAAAAAAAGCCCTCACTACTGGTCAAAGTGCAGAGGCTAAGAGCATGTGGAGTGCTCAGCCACGAAGAGGTATCTGTCATGCCCCTACACTGCCAAGGCTCAAGGGCCATCCCAGGAAGAGAGGGTGGAGACTGTAAGGACCAGAGGTGGAGGAGACCCAAAGTGACCCAGCCGTCTGTAGTCATGACCCAGCCACAGACTTCAGAGCGCCCAGCAGCTGTGATTGCCCTGCCCAAGACCAAGCCGTTAACATTCGAGCATGGAAGGAGGAGGGGCTGGCAAGCCTCCCCACCTACGTGTGCAAAATCCTTTTGAACTCTCACTGCTTTTTTTCAGGGAGTGTGCCCTGGTGCCGGCATCTCCTGGTAAGTGATCGCTCAGCCCAGGGCCATGACTGCTGCCCACAGACAACATGTCTGGACTGTCAAGAGCTTCCTAACTGCGCTCCCCCACTTCACACTGGATCTGCATAGTTTTTCCCTTGTCAGAAGCAGCCTGACTGAATGAAGATTAAAACTGAAAATGCTTGTCTCCAGTCCTCACATCATGACTCTGACGGTGTCCATGGATGTTAAGGCCCTCTGTCCTCTGAGCTGGGGACATTTTTTTTTTTTCTAAACTGTCCTTTCATTACCTCTCACCTACGATTCATACCGCCATTTACCTTTCTCAGAATATTCCTGAACCTTCCCCCCCCCCCCCATCCTAGCAAGTGCTTATTGTATACGGTGACACCATCATATGAATTCTTGACATGCAGGAAAAGAGGAGAAATGTGCTCAGAAACTTTCTGGTTTAGGTGCAGAGCCTCTCTGAAAAGCTGGTGCAGAAGGTGGGGGATGAGGAATCTGGGCTGCGCTTCTGGGACTGTAGTGTGCCGCCTTCAGCTTCTCGGAGAGACCCAGCAGAAAATGGGGAGCACTCCCCAGTGAGGCGAGGGGTGCGCGATAAAACACCGATTTCTTCTGATCTCCTGTGGACAGACTACACAGTAAGTTGTCTTCTGCTTTTACTTCCCTAGTCTCCATTTCTGACGCTACACCCACCCCTCTCCATCCCACATACCCAGGACACACTCTTTTCTCCATAGGGCGCGTGCACCTTCCCCTCCATTCTGAAGCTCGAGCTGAATTCACCGCTGGGGGCGGGGTGGGTGGACTGGAAACCGATCTGGAGCGTTGGGTAGGGGTGCGCCTGGGGAAATCGGACCAACCAGGCCCTGAGAGGGCTGGCTTCCCATGGGTAACCTGCCAGGGGAGCTATGCGCTCGGGGCTTCTGCGCTTCTAGTGGAGTCTGTCTCAGGGAAGTCTGAGGCGCTCGCCAGGGCTAGCGTTAATCCCCCAACTCCAGAGTCCAGGAAAACCAAGCAGGGAAACAGTACAGATCATGAGGTCAGTGTGGGCCTCCCTCCCCCAACACCGCTGGCTGCTTCTGGCGATGCTCTTTCTTGAGGTTGTGGGCGATGACATACTATTTGACCCCAGCTGGGGGTTTGACTCGTATGAAATCACGGTTCCCAAAGAGCTAAGCTTTAGGAAAGGGGAACAGGGTGTGGACAGTTCTTTGTCGTACCTCTTACAGATACAAGGCAAGAAGCATGTCATTCACCTGTGGCCCAAGAAGTTACTGTTGCCCAGACATTTGCCCGTTTTCTCCTTCACTCAAGAGGGCAGTTTGGTAGAGGATTACCCACACGTACCAAACGAGTGCAATTTCGTGGGCTCCGTGGAAGGCTCTCAGGAATCTGGAGCTACTCTGAGTACATGCATGGGGGGTCTGCGAGGCATCTTGAACATAAACTCCAGTTATTACCAAATCGAGCCCCTCGGGGCCTCTTCCAGTTTTGAACACGTTGTGTATCTCCTAAATAAGGACGAATTTAGCAGTCAGAGCTGTGGTGTGGTTGATGAAGAAACCAAGGAGGAAACCGCCCAGCAAGAGGAAATGGCTAGAATAGAGAGCTTTCATCAATCCTACCATCACCAAAAGTTCTTGGAACTGGTCATGGTCTTTAATTGGGAGAGATTTGTGTTTTTACAAAGGAATTTTTCTAGAGTCGTTGATGACGCTATTCTTCTCGCTGCAATTGTGGATACCTACTTTCAGGATGTCGGGATGAAGATCCAGCTAAAAGCACTTGAAGTTTGGTCAAATAATGACAAAATTTTTACTCACTTTCCCACTTTGGCCGAAGTGTTAGGTCAGTTCGTACTGTACAAAAGAGTGGCGTTGCATTTCCGGCTTCCCTCAGACTGGGCACATCTGTATCTTGGAATACGTTATTCAGATGCTGTGGCGTGGTCCTGGGGGAGAGCATGTGAAGAGTACCATGCTGGATCAGCAAGCAGCTTACTTGATGTAAATATCCTAGGGCCTGCTACTTGGACCGCTCACGAAGTGGGCCACTGTGTGGGAATGAGACATGACGAGGAGTACTGTCAGTGCAGAGGCCGGAAGAGCTGCATCATGGGTACAGGACGTACAGGGTTTAGTAACTGTAGTTACCATCAGTATTTTAAGCATGTAGGTTATAAAATGTCGTACTGTCTATCTGACATCCCAGGACAAGGTTATGTGGTTAAGAGGTGTGGAAACAAAATTGTGGAAGACCAAGAGGAATGTGACTGCGGTTCCACAGAAGACTGTAAAGAAGACCTGTGCTGTGGGCCAGACTGTAAATGGAAAGAAGGCGTCAACTGCTCCACGGGGCTCTGTTGTCATAAGTGTGACTTTCTTCCAGCAGGCCACGTGTGCAGGCGGGAAGTGAACGAATGTGACCTCGCCGAGTACTGCAATGGGTTCTCGGGCGTCTGTCCAGAGGACGTTTACAAGCAGGATGGGACTCCCTGCAAACATGAAGGACTTTGTTTCAATAAGGGATGCAGGTCCAGGTACATGCAGTGCCAGGGCATTTTTGGAACTACTGCCAAGGAGGCTCCTCACCAATGCTATGATGCAGTTAATATGATAGGCGATCAGTATGGTAACTGTGGCATCTTAAATGCTACTCGATATCAAAGGTGTAATCGGGACAACGCAATCTGTGGCAGGCTCCAGTGTATGAACGTTAAAGCCATCTCCAATTTCCCAGATCACATTACTATACTGTCCACCTATCTGAAGACAGATAATCTCCTATGCTGGGGCACAGGCTATCATGGAGCCATGATACCCCATGGGATACCTGATATAGGTGATGTTAATGATGGCACCTCCTGTGGTCACGACCAGGTGTGTATTAACAGAACTTGTGTTGATGTCATCAACCTGAAGTTTGACTGTGTGCCTAACAAGTGCAATAGCCGAGGTGTTTGCAACAATAGAAGGAACTGCCACTGCATGTATGGCTGGGAACCACCGTTCTGTGAAGAGGTGGGATTTGGTGGGAGCATTGACAGTGGACCCCCTGGACCCATGGCAGAGGAAATGTTCCCATCATTTCGAGTTAAGTATATTATGTTGATACGTGTTTTTTTATTCATCATCTCAGTGATCTTTGTGGTTTTTAAGCAGCTGATTAAACATTTGTTTTATAAAAACCAGCAAAAAGAACCAGAGCAGATTCAATCTGAAACAGATGATGACCTGTCAGAAATGTAATCAGGCAACCCTGTCATCTAACGCGTTTGGCTATTTAACAAGCTTATCATTTATTCACATGACTCTTCATTCTTTTCCCAGAATGACTTCACACAAATTTACCATGCCTTTAAAATCAGCAAAAATAAATGATATTCTTGTTTGGAAACAAATCAGTGCATTTTTTCCCCCTAAGATTCATTTTCAATTCAGTTTGGGATCAAGCATTGGATTACCTGAAAAGACTATTAATGGCCTATCTGAATGCAGTCAGGGAACGACTCGTGTTCAGAGTATAGTCCTGGTGATGAAGTAGGCTGACTTATCCCCTGTGTGTTTCAGCTTCTTCAGGGCTAGCATCTACACCTGTGCACATGCACCTGCTGCATGCACCTGAGCACCTGCTGCATGCACCTGGGCACCCACTGCAGGATACTTGGTGATATCACATTTTATAAATGAAAAAAAAAAAACCCATGTGTTACAAGGGTTGATCCCTTCAGCGAGACTTTCTGTCATATCTCTTCTGGTGGATACAGCTCTGTCTGTCACTGTGTGGTTTCTGACTTGCTGTTTGAGGTGATCTCCAATGGGACCACTATCCTGAACTGTCATGACACCTGCTGTAGGATGGTCTGTATGTCAAATTACTCTGATTGGTCAATAAATAAAACACTGATTGGCCAGTGGCTAGGCAGGAAGTATAGGCGGGACTAACAGAGAGGAGGAAAGAACAGGAAGGTGGAAGGAGACACTGCCAGCCACCGCCAGGACAAGCAGCATGTAAAGATGCTGGTAAGCCACAAGCCACGTGGCAAGGTATAGATTTATAGAAATGGATTAATTTAAGATATAAGGACAGTTAGCAAGAAGCCTGCCACGGCCATACAGTTTGTAAGCAATATAAGTCTCTGTGTTTACTTGGTTGGGTCTGAGCGGCTGTGGGACTGGCAGGTGAGAGAGATTTGTCCTGACTGTGGGCCAGGCAGGAAAACTCTAGCTACAGACACCTGCATTTCTGTACAGCCTATAGAAGATGACAGCCCTTAGCAGTGTCGGGAGCATGGCTATTAACAAAATTTAATGTTTGCTGCGTTTTTTGGTAGTTTTTGTTTGTTGGTTAACTTGAGCCTCAATTGAGAAACTGCCTCCATCAGAAACTTGCCTCCTCCTGTAGGCAAGTCTGTGAAGCATTTTCTTGATTCATAGTTATTGTGGGAGGACCCAGCCCACTGTGGGTGGTGCCACCCCTGGGCAGGTGGTCCTGGATGGCACAAAAAAGCAGACTGAACAAGTCATGAGGAGGAAGCCAGTAAGCAGCACCCTCCACGGCCTCTGTTTCAGCTCCTGCCTCCAGGTTCCTGCCTTGTTTGAGTTCCTGTCCTGACTTTCCTTCACGATGGACTGTAAAGTGTAAGCCGAAATAAACCCTTTCCTTCCCGAGTTGCTTTTTTAGAAACACCGGTAGAAAGCACACCAGGGCGATGTGTCTGCATTCACTGGGAGGTCTTTTTGAGTGGCTCCAGATTTATTGCACCCCCAGGTACAACTGAAGAACATGAAGAATGCCTTTTATTCCCAACATCCTTCAATGCTCTGCCTCCAAATCTCTCCCTGTGCACAGTGCTGGCCTGGTGGGGGAAGGAAAGCTGAATGATTTCCCACAAGGCGTCATTGCCACTTCTACATCCAGGGAGAAGCTCATCCCTCTCCACACTTGGGCCATCCTAAGTTGTTGCATCCTGTTCAAGACCGGATCTTCCTGATGTTCCCACTGAGACAGCATGACAGCCACCTGTACCATATCCCAGTTTGCTGTGCCTTAGCCACGAAGTTCTAATCAAAGCCAAAAACAGGGCAGACACGGCTCATCATCTGGCCTGTCTAGACTACTTTGGGTTTGTTTTCACTCAGAGGAAAAAAATGTAAATAACTTTAGTTTTGTGATGATCATAATTCTAAACATTTATTAAGCCTGGCTGGCCATGCAATGTCCTGAAATATAAGGACACTGAGTCACAGCTGAGTACTGATAATGATGGACAACATTACAGAGAACTCACTATGTGCCAAGCCATGGTCTAAAGAATTTCATGGGTGTTGTTGTATATACTGTTAAAAATGATTCTGCTGTAGATGTTTTTAGATTTTTAAATTTTATTTTATGTATATGAGTGTTTGTATGTATGTACGTATACTACATGCTTTGGTACCCAGAAGAGGACATTGGATACCCTGTTGCTGGGGTTATGTATGGTTATGAATCAAACCACCATATGGGTGCTGAGAACTGAACTTAGGTCCTCTGCAAAAGCAACGGTTCTTAACTGTGGAGTCACTTCTCTAGTCCTGATGCTTATTTTTCAATAGAAACCAAGTCACAGAAATGTTAAAACACCTACATAGGTTTCTACACCAATAAAAACAACATTACTTGAGGGAAAAACTTCATATATTAATAAAGATCAAGTTTAGAGACAATGGCTTATTGAGAAATCTTAAAGTTATTAGTATATTTAGGAAATGGGTTTTTAACATTTCAGTGAATATATATATATATATATATACACACACACATATATAATATTTACCATCTTAACCATTTTGATGGTAATTAGTACATTTCACTTTGGGCAGATGTTCTAGAGAACTCTTCTTTTTTGGAGACAGGGTCTCACTATGTTGCTCCACCCCTCATTGGCCAGGGACTCTTTATATTCTTTATGTAGACCAGGCTGGCCTCAAACTCACAGCAATCCGCCTGCCTTGGTCTCCTGGCTGTTGGGATTAAAGGTGTGCCCAGCCATGTCCAACGAGACTCTCTTCACCTTCCAAAACTGCTATTGTAGATTATCATTTAATCATGCACCATTCTGCCTTCCCCATCTCCTCATAGTGCCCTTTCTGTCTGTGTGACTAGGTAAGCTAAATCCCTCCCGGAAGCGTGTTCACGTGGTCCTTTTCTTTTGGTGACTGTGTGTTTCTCTTAGCACAGTGTCTTCAGAGTTCATCTGTTTGTAGTATGCTGTTAAGAGAGAGACCTTAAATGTCCTACCTCTAATTACAAAGGCTGGAGGATGGAGGGAAGGAGAGCTGAGCAGTTAACAGCTACAGGCCACAGCAGCAGATCATTCCACACTTTCCCACCTGTGCTAAAACTATGACTCAGACCCTCCCACACGGCTGACTGACAGGTGCCCCTGCATCCTGTTGCAATCTTAACCAAGCCAAATCAACCAAACTACCCCGTTTGCAAACTTCTAATTTTTTTTTTGTCATCCTGTTCTTCCTATCTATAGTCAACATAGCTCCCATGTAAACAGCTTATGCGTTCCTTCTCCAAACATTTGCTATTAAAATGATCTTGCCTTATGGGCATGAAAGGCATTTTTTCCCCCCAGGTGCTATAGAGCTCAGTCGCTGGAAGTTACAGAAATGCTCCCGGGGCCCTGGTTCATTTCTGGCTACCATCAGTAGTGGTTCAACAAAGCCTTTTCCTTCAGAGCTAGCTCAGGCTCAACAGTTTTGATTCAACTCTGTGTCAGACATGTTTTCCTTCATAAGGCTGGATAATATTTCAATGTGGCTCTATACTACATTTTCTTTTTAAAGATCTGGCTGTCAGTTATGTTTTACAGGCTTCTTTTAAAAATTTAAAGTCTTATTTCTTTTTGAAATTTTTATACCCATACAAGTACTGTACTTACGTCATAGCCACACCTCCTTCTTGCTCCTCCAACTCACCTGCATTTCTCAGTTTTCTCTCTAACCCATACCCTCTGATTAAGCATACTGAGTTCATTTAGTGTCACTCATATGTCCTCGTGCTGGGGCTGACCACTTAGGAATGGAAAACCTATCAGGGGGCTCGTCCCCAGAGAAGGCTGAGCCTCCTCCTCTCTGCACCCATTGCTTGCTGTAGCTCTTCGCGTAGTGGGTGGGGCCCTGTGACATTGGTCCCTTCACTTCAGCATGTCTGCTGGTGGTGTCCTGTTCCCGTGATCGCATCGTTAAGATCCGTATTCCCTTCCACCATCAACTCACGTCACTTCTGCCTTTATTCTAGTCTGAGTAATGCTACTAAAAACCTTGGCAGAGGAATGTTTTTCTATGTGTCCAATTCTTTGGGGCATATGTTTGAAAGTGAAATTGTTAGATGTTAATTACATTTTTTTTTTTAAGATGGCTTGCTATTCTCATAACATGTGGGTAGCTTTTCACATCCTGGCTAACGTTGCCCAAGGGTTCCAGTTCCTTTCTTTTTTAAATCCCCTCTCCATATTACACATTCACACATCACACACACACACACACACACACACACACACACACACACACACACAC
>CABHPQ010156317.1:14221-42052 GCA_902168405.1 Peromyscus aztecus | reverse complement strand
TTTTTAAACTGAAAAGTTAGTAATACTGTAAGTCGATGGGGTTGATTTGTTTTTTTAACCTACAGTAGATTTTACTTAAAACTGAATATTTAACAGTTTATTGGGTGAGCCTAAAGGCTTGAAATTGCACGTCTATGAGCCTGGGCCTTGCGCTTTCGACACCTTGGGTTCTATTCTTTGCTTTTTTTTTTTTTTAACTTAGTGCAGCAGATCAGGGGGCTCTTAAGCCATCTGTTAACCTTTCTTTCTCCTTAAAAAAAAATCACATTGAGTCGCTCAAGGCGAGAAGACCCACGGGCAGAACGCCGGAGCAAAGCTGAGGGGATGTGCAGGCACAGCCGGGACTCTGGAGCAGAGCTGAGGGGATGTGCTCGCACAGATCGTTGGCTCTGACATTTCAAGGCTTGAGCCTATTAATTTTTTATGTTGCGCTACTTGTATATCGTTAATAAAAATCTGACGACAAACTTTTTAGGATGTATTTGTTGCTATGGCTTTGATCTTAATGTTTGCAAACTAATACATTAATACATGGGCAGCCTTAAGGAGGCTTTCTAAGAGAATATTTCCATACATTATATTTTCATTTCCATTTGAGGTGGCTGAGCCTCTGTGGGGTTGTTGATGGTGGTAGCATTAGATTTGTGTGGGAAGTGTGTCTTCTTAAGAGAGACAGCCACCAACCGGAAGCAGGGTAATGACATTTGGTTGAACTAGTTAGTGAACTAATCCAGGTAGGTTTTTTTTTGACAGTCTCTTAAGTAGCCCAGGCTGTCCCTGAACTCACCAAGTGTTAGAATCACAGGTGTGTGCTCTCCCCACCCCCATGCTACTTTCCAGGGCTAGGCAACTTAGAATTTTTATCTAAGTTCACTTCTGTAAGAGCTCTCCCTTCTAACATGAGTTTTCACTCCCAAATCCTTCATTTTGAAAAGAAGTGGGGTATTCATATTTATTTGCTATTTGCAATAATATTTATTTGTGATAGGGAAGCAAGACCCCAAATCATTGAACAATGGAGTATAATTATCAAAATGTCGCTTGGGAGACAGGTGCATTACCTGTTGTTCTGGCATTCAAGAAGAAGAGGCAGGAAGATGGAGTTGGAGGCCAGCCTGGGCTACATGAGAGGCTGTCTGGCGGGAGCTGGGGTGGGGAGAGGATGAGGAGGGGGAGGCAGGGGGCGGGGTAAGAGCCACTTGTGTAAGTCTACAGAGGTGAACTCAGCTGAACGGCACATCTTTGATCCCTGCTAACTGCCCCTTCCCTTGCTGTGGCCTCTGTGACAGAGATGTGAGACACTCACATGTCAGGCCCATGAATGTGTGTCACTTTGTGACTTATATATTATATATGTGCCCTCAAACACAGGGTGCTGCTGTGGCAGGATAAAATGAGACTTCTAAACAGCGTGCGAGATTTGAGGGTCTGAGGAATAATTTGACGACATTTGAAGGTCTACTTCACAAAAGTAAGTGGAATGATGATATTAAAAATGATCGCTAACCCAATTTCGAACACTTTGGAGCACTGTGTGGGCAAGCAGGCTGTTGCCAGGGCTCTTTCATTTGTACGCGACGCAAAAGCCGCTGTGAAATGCTTTGAATATTTATGATATCGATCAAGGATCAGACTAGCTCCAATAGCCTTCAGTTTTCTTACCCTGGTGAAAAGTGTTTGAAATGTCTATCGTTCTCTGATGTATGAGTGGTTAATTATTCGGGTGGGTGTGAAGTACCCCTTTCTTTGAAGGAGGCTGTGGGAAATCCTACTTAACACGAAAGTAAAATTAATTCTCTGTAGTGACCATGGGGTGGAGGAACTAACTGGTCAGAGAGATTCTTGGGGCAGTTTCTTATACTATTTCAAAATAGATGGCGTCATCATAAGTCTGGCTATTTTTCAGGTCCACTAGAGGGAGTCGTGAGGTACAGATGTGGATTGTTTTTTAATAAAGAAGATTTGTTTGTCATTGAATGAGTAAATACATTTGTAGCGATGGTCTTGTCCGACTCCAGCCGCTGCTGTGCCGGCGTCCTGCTCTTTACTCACGGATGCTGCCCCGACAGAGGGAAGTGCTTTTTACGTCCCTGAGTTAGCCTGACTTCTTTCTCTCCTTGCTAACGTTCTTCCTTAATTTTCCATTTCTGCCTACCATCCGGAGGCAATTTTGATATGCAAATAAGCCTTAGCATTCAGAAACGGAAGCTTTTGAGAGTCTGATTTAGTTTTTTCTCCCCCCGCCCCCCCTTTTTTTTCTTTTTAAAAGAATCTGTGTTGGGTAGAGTAGCCCCATGGTGGGAATAGAGTGATACAACTCTGTTTCTCTCTCCCCGTGACTCCTGCCCTGTAACCTCCCGCTGGTCTCCTTCCTAAGACCCTGGAGACACTCCTGGGAGAGAAGGGGGATGTGGTTATTGATGCTGCATGCTACAAGAAAAATACAAAGCTGCAAATTGGAACCTGTTTAATTTTCCAAAGCTAAAAGATTTTAAAGCAATTTAGACAAGTGTCTAAAAAATTTTTAAGTGCTGAAAGCTCACAGCAAAGAAGCAAGGGAACTACCTCCATGTTGCTCATCAGAGCCGATGCTTTACAAAATGATATCGTTATCAAGGTAAAATTTACATCCAGTGAAATCTTCAGACCACTGATTATGGTGACTGACACAGTGTGGATGCACAGCCACCACCCTACTTGGGGTGAGCGTGGTTTCTGTCACTCCAGAAAGTCCTTCTTGCCCCTTCATGTCGGATGATGCAGAAAAGCAAAATTAATTCACCATAGGAATGGTTTATTTTATTTTGACAGACTTAATTCACTTTATTTTTCGTGTGTAAAATCCTTTCCTTGTATGGGAGCCACAGCTGGAGCCTGGGTCCTCTTAACGGACACTCTGGTGGGAGTTTTCACAAGATGGCCAGTGAATTCCTGTTAAAGAGACTTGGTGGACACAGTCTCATTCCAGAGGTCAGGGTGGGGTGGGGTCTTAAGTAGCTGTCGGTCTTGGAGATAGCATCAAAGGTGGCCTTGGCAACGTTGCCCAGGATGGCAGTGCAGCCTGGCTGGTGTGCCGCAGTCATCACCAGCTTCTTGGGCATGGGAACAGAGATGATGCCAGGGGTGATGTGCACCAGCAGAGAGCCATAGTGGCTTGCCAAGCTTGTTCTCCAGTAGCCTCTCCACACAGGAACAATGGAGAGCTTGGCCAAGATGATGACTCCCCAGATTGCAGTGGCTACCTCCTCGGAGCTTTTAACAGCAAGACCAACATAACCACTGTCCCCAATAGTGACAAAAGCCTTGAACCTGGTCTGCTTGCCAGCACGAGTTACTTCTGCACTGGCATGACCTCATCCTTTTGGGATGCTCCCAGGAATAAGTCAGTCATCTCATGTTCCTTAATGGGCAGGGAGAACAGGTAGATCTCCAAGGACTCCATCTTCATGTAGAACTCAGTCCTCTGTGAATGTCAGGCTTTTTCACAGTCTCAGCTCTCTTCCACCCATCTAGGGCTCCGTCCTGTGCCAGTGCCCTACGGCCTCAATTACAGGAGCTTTGTAATAACTTCTGAAATCAGAATGCAAAACTCTCCAGTTTGTCCTTAAAAAGAAAAAAAAAAAAAAAGATTAGGGACTATCCCAGGAATCCACAAGGATGACCACAGCTAAGACTCCTAGCAATAGTGGAGGGAGTGTCTGAACTGGCCTTCTCCTGTAATCAGAGTGGTGACTACCCCAACTGTCATCAGAGAACCTTCATCCAGTAACTGATGGAAGCAGATGCTGACATCCTAGCCAAGAGCTCTAGGAGTCCTGTTGAAGAGAGGGAGGAAGGATTGTAGGAGCTGGGGGTGAGGGGTGAGGGGTGAAGGGGTGAGAGTAGCAAAATCCTGACAGGGAAACTCACACAGACAGCCGCCCCAAGTTCGTGAGAGCTCACAGACCCTAGACCGACAGCTAGGGAGCCTACATAGGACCGTCCTAGGCCCTCTGCATGTGGGAGACGGTTGTGTAGCTTGGTCTGCTTGTGGGGCCCCTGGCAGTGGATCCGGCATCTGCTCCTGGCTTTTTGGAACCTTTTCCTCATGCTAAGATGCCTCTCTCAGCCTTGATGCAGAGGGGAGAAGCTTAGTCCTGCCTCAACTTGATATGCCATGTGTTGTTGACTCCTATGGGAGGCCTTACCCTTTCTGAGGAGTAAATGGGGGAGGGGGTAGGAAGGAGATGGGGGGAGGGAACAGGAGGAGAGGAGAGAGGGGAAACTGTGGTTGGTATGTAAAATAAACAAAAAAAATAAAAAATTTAAATTTATGTGTATGTGTGTGTCCATACGTACAGGGGCCCACACAGTCCAGAAGAGTCGAATCCCCTGGAGCTGGAGTTACAGATGCTTGTGAGCCTCCCAAAGTGGGTGCTGGGAACTGAACTCCAGTACTCTGGAGGAGCAGCAAGTGCTCTCAACCTCTGAGCCATCTTGCCAACCTCCTTCAATTTGTTCTTCATTTTCCAGACTATTTTAGATCATCTGTGTCCTTTATATTTGTATATGAATTTTAGGTCAGCTTGTCCATTTCTGAAAAGTAAGTCGTCTGGGATTTTCATAATGCATTCACTGAGTAATCTTTGTCAGGATACGACAGCCTATAATTAAAACCTTCAGGCCTATCTAATAACTTTGAAAAATTATTCTCTAGTTTATGTGTAACAACCGGAACATAACTGTTGGTTTCTCTCTCTGGATTTTGCTGTTCTTTCTGTAGCCATGTGAAAGTGACTTTCACAGCAGCATCATAAATGGTTCGATCCTCACATGGGACAGATAGGCCTTCAAACATTCCAGCTCTCCAGCACTGCTACCATGGTCCTTCTATCCCATTGCTTTGGTTCTGTCACTCATGAGGTGCCCTGAGGCTAGGGATACCAAACAGGTTCCATTTGGTGTGTCAACTCTGAATACACATGCTTGTCATCCTGGGTTGAGGGTCGTCATCAGGCTTGCAGCGCTAGGATTCCATTACTAGGAATTGTGGTCGATTAGCAATGTCTGCCTTGGCAGACATGGGGTGTACCAAATAGAGGGGCTGCTTGCCAGCTGTGGTCTCAGGAAGGAATAATTTGGGTTGGATGGCTGTATGGTCTCACTGGTCAGGCGACTGAGAGGCTACAGAGCTGAGAGTGACTTTGAGTATAAATGGAACTGTGTAAGTCTGACACTAGAGGGAGACTGGCAGATGTCAAGCAGAGGATCTGATGGCCAGTTGCTGCTGGCCCAGTGTCTCACGTTCTGGGGTCCATAGCGTCATCAAGATGAAGATAACTGGCTGGTCTCAGGGTATGAAATGCCACTCAGAGGTGAAAAACCTCTTTCCATGGCTTCATAGAAATGGCTTTGATCCCTGGATAAATCCAGAACTTTTCAATCCAAACTAAAGACCAAACAATACAGACTTGCTCTAATCAAGTTCCAAAATAAAGGGGAACAGTTTTAAAAGGTGTGGTCCTGGAAAAAGATGCCTGGGTGTGTAGAAGTGTGCTTCTGGAAAAATACCAAAGAAACCGCAAGTGGTTTGGCCTCCTGCCCCGGGATGTTGCCTCATAGCCGGGGCCTGGAGGCTCCTGGGTCCTGCTGACTTGGAGCATGCTTGCTGAACGTATTCAGGTCTCTGTTGAGGTCCTCTGCTCTCTGCTTGTGAGTTTTGAATCCTTTAGGATTCTTTCCACTTGCTGCTTCTTGTGCACCTGCCTCGGGGCCTCTGTCCACCTGTCCCCATGGCACTGCTTTCCCATTCTCTTTACTCAAGTCCCATGTGCTGGGGGTCACTTCCAGGAATTTCATCTTTGTCTCTCTCTCCCTTCCCCCCTCTTCTGCTTGGTCACACAGAACACTTGACATCTTTCAGCTTCAGGGGTCTCCTTACATGCTCTTGCCTGCAGTCCCACAACTGGAATCTTTATTCTGTAAATAAATAATCTTTATTCTCAACAACACTGACTTTTGCACTCCAGGAAGATGCAATATTGGATCTCTTAAATTTCTTCCCACAATAGTTTGCCATTTTCAGAATGTAAGTGTTGCATCTTTTTGTTTGTTTGTTTTGACTAACCTTATTCCTAAGTATATTTCCTTTTAATTCCATATGTAAACAAAACCATTTTTTTAAAACTTTGTTTATTTTTTGTGTATGAGTGCCTGCATGTGTATGTGCACCATGTGAGTGCAGTACCCACAGAGGCCAGAAGAGGGTGTTAGATTCCCCTGAAACTGAAATTTCAGATGCTTGTGAGCTGCTATGTGCAGGGGGTCAAGTCCAGGATCTTTGCAAGAGTATCCAGTGCTCTTAACCCCCGAGTCATCTCTCTAGTCCCTGATATTGCTCTTTAAGTGTCACCTCAAAAAGTTCATCACTGCAGTATGGAAGTACAGTTGACTTTGTTACTATTCCATTCTGCCACCTTGCAAACTCACTTAGTTGCAGTCATTTATAAAAATTGATTCTTCACCGGTGGTGCATGCCTTTAATCCTGGCATTTGGGAGGCAGAGGCAGGCGGATTTCTGGGTTTGAGGCCAGCCTGGTCTACAGAATGAGTTCTAGAATAGCCAGGGATACACAGAGAAACCTTGCCTCAACAAAACAAAACAAAACAAAACAAAACAAAATTTGTTCTTAAGGATGTTTTCCATAGAGTGTTTTGTTGTCTGAGAACTAAGGGAGTTTAAACTTTGCCTCACTAGTCTGTGTGCCATTTCTTTCTTTTTCTCATCTAATTTTCTGGTTATACCTCCAGTACTAGAGCTGGAGAAATGGCTCATTGGTTCAAAGTGTGTACTGCTCTTGCAGAAGACCTGAATTCAGTTTCTAGCATCAACATTGGGCAGCTCACAATTACCTGTAAATCCAGCTTCTGGGACTCTGATGCCCTCTTCTGGCCTTCATGGGCACTGCACTCACATGCATATACCCACCTGCACCCTCCCCTCCCTACACATACAATTAAAAATTAAAAAACAACCCCAGTTGCCTATATTTGTCTGGTTCTTGGTCTGAAGAGGAGATACTGTCCCTGTCCTGTGTTACCCACAGAAAATGTTCCAAGGGAGTTGTCTTACCCTCGACTTACTAGAATTGCTCACAGTCACATGCGGTTAGGTCAGTTCTCTCTTGTGTGAATTCGTTTGCTAGCTTTGTTTTCTCCTTTTGTAGTTGGTGAAAGAAGAAGCAGGTTTCCTCCTCGTCCCGCTAAACCTTCCGGCCCCCAAACCCCACTCAGAGTTCATTCCACACACACCCTTTCCTCTCCCCTCAGTTGGCCTTGGTTAGTCTTTTACCACAGTGACAGAAAGCAAGCTAGAAAAGGGCTTCGTCTTTAAGTAACTCCTACAGAGTGGGGTTGAGGGAGCGAAACTGTGGATGTCTGCAACTCTGAAAACTGCCTCTATTTGGTGCTATGGTTTGAACACGGCTTGCCCTCCCCCCTCCACACACACACACCAAAATTCATATTGTGACTTAATTCCTCAAGGTGGCAGAGGTGGGGCCCCATGCCCGGAATATGGGTCGCGGTATAAATGTCTTGTGACAGCTTATTTGTATAAATTGTTGGTATAAACTAATGTTGCCTCTCGGGAGCCTGTTCTGGTTGTCACTGGATTAGCTACCCAGAGGCTTTTGTAGGGCAAATGTCCTCTCCTTTCCCCTACCACATGAGTGACCTCTTCAAGCATGCCCTCTTACCTGTCTTTGAGCCATGATTTGAAGCACTCTGAGGCCCCCATCAGAAGATCTTTCATCTCCTGACCTCTTACTTTGGCCCAGAGTTGTTAACTAAAGCTCTTTTCTTTATAAGTTACCCTTAGGTGTTCTGTTGCAGCAACAGAAAGAAGAGTAAGACACTCTGTCTCAAACTTGATGGACACTTTGGTTGGGTATAGAATTCTAGGTATAAAATAAGTTTCTAAATTTTCCTCAGAAATCTCAAGGTCATACTGTATTTCCCCCAGCTTAATATATTGCTTATGGGAAACAATGAGTCTGATGCTTTTGTTTTTATTTATGATTTATTTGCTTTTATTTCATGTACGTTGGTTTGCCTGTACGAGGGTGTTGGATCCCTTGGGGCTGGAGTTACAGACAGTTGTGAGCTGCCATGTGGGAGCTGGGAATGGAATTCGGTCCTCTGGAAGAGCAGCCAGTGCCCTTAACTGCTGAGCCATCTCTCCAGCCCCTTTTTTGTTTTGTTTTTTACTATTTTTGTTTCTCTTTCAGGAACCTTTTCTGACTAATATGAAATTTCACAACAGTATATTTAGGTTTGACCTTTTACATTCGGGTTTTTCAGGCTTTTACCTTGAAAACAGACATTAAGTCCATCTGCCAAAGGCAGGTTTGACGGCCTGCTATTGCATATGGAATTGAGGAAAGATGGGCTATTTTGAACACAGACCCTTTTAATGAAGTCTCCCATTTCCAGCCTTGGTGCCAGTCAGCTAATCTGCTAGGGTCAAGCTTCACAATTGTGAGTCTAGGAACTTCTAGAGTTGGTTCTGCTCACAACCGTGAGGCAGACAAGTGTAGGGAATAATTTAGCAACCTAGGACTCCACTTCTCTTGGGCTACACCCACACCCCTCTTTTATCGATGGCCTGGCCACACAGATCCTCACTACATGTTCTGTGCACACACACCCCTTCTCAACAATCCACCTAGCAACCTGTTAGCAGCCTAGGACCCCTACCTGCACTGAGCAGCGCCATACCTGTTTTAAACAATAAGAATGAGTTCCTTCCCTTAGCTGTGGTGGTTTGTATGAGAATGTCCCACATAAGCTCATGTATTTGAATACTTGATCCCCATTTGGTAGACTGTTTGGGAAGGATCAGGAGGTGTGGCCTTGTTGGAGGAGATATGTCACTGGGGGTGGGCTTTGAGGTTTCAAAAGATTCCTGCTCTCTGTCTCTGTCTCTGTCTCTCTCTCTCTCTCTCTCTGCCTCATGATGGTGGATCATGTGAGTTCTCAGCTACTTCTCCAATGCCATGTCTGCCTGTCTGCTGCCATGCTCCCCATGATAGTTATGAACGCTAGCCTTCTGGAACCATGAGCCACCAAATTTAATGCTTGCTTTTATAAGCTGCCTTGGCTGTGGTGTTTTGTCACAATAATAGTAAAGTATCTATCTTAGTCAAGGTTTCTATTGCTGTGAGGAAACACCAGGACCAAAAGCAACTTCGGGAGGAGAGGGTTTGTTTGGCTCACACTTCCACATCACTGTTCATTGAAGGGAGTCAGGCCAGGAACTCAAGCAGGGCAGGAACCTGGAGGCAGGAGCTGATGCAGAGGCCATGGAGGGGTGCTGCTTACTGGCTTGCTTTGCTTGCTTTCTTAGGACCACCAACCCAGGGATGGCACCACCCATAATGGGCTGGGCCCTCACCCATTAATAACTAATTAAGAAAATGCCTTACAGTTCCAGGCCAACCTGGTCTACAGAGTGAGTTCCAGGACAGCTAGCGCTACACAGTGAGACCCTGTCTTGAAAAAAACCAAAAAAGAAAAAGAAAAAGAAAATGCCTTATAGCCGGATCTCATGAAGATGCTTTCTCAGTGTTCTCTCCTCTCAGATGACTCTAGCTGGTGTCAAGTTGACCTAAGATGAGCCCGCACAGTGACTGAGGTGGCTACCCTTTGGTAACATTGTTTCTATTTAAACACATCCTTGAACTGCCTGAGCCTGCCTAGACTGGCTTCAGGTTCATGCTCAATAAGGCAAACTATGTCTTCAAAGTGAACTTGGGGGGGGGGGGGGGCAAAATCTCCTATTTACCATCTTATGCCTACACATAATTGAGCATGGAAATGATTAAATCATAACCATTCGCATTATGGGAAGGGACGCGCACAGTAGAAAACAGGTCACATAACTTAATCTGTCAATCAAAATAGAGAACCACCTAAACCACACCCCTTTAGCAACCCTCCTCCTCCTTTGAACTCCATAAAAGGAAGCTCCAAGACAACCAGGGCCGTTCAATGTATCCACTCATGTGGCTGCTGTCAATTTTGACAGTGTATCTAACCTGTTGTCTTGTCAAAAAAGTTCACTCCCTACTTTGCAACCTGTGTTGGGGTCTTATTCATTCTTGAGTTAGAGGCCAAGAACCTAGAAAACCTGTCTCAGACCCAGACCCCCCACGACAGCGGCAGACTTCCTCCTGTGTTCGCGGTCCAGTTGTGTACAGTCCTTCCTCTTGCCGACTCACACCCGTCCGTCCTTTCAACTAAGCCTCTGGGGCTTCTCTGGCTGCCCAGTGACCCTCTGCTGTTCTCCTCTGCCTGTGGGATTTGGTCTTTTCTATTTTCTTATGGTTTTCCTGGGGTCTGAGGAGGTAAAGGGCACCTGGTGTGTCCCACTTGCCGCCCCCCCCCCCCCCCCGGCCCCCCCTCCCCCGCCTCTCCACTTTTTCCCACTTTTATTTCTGTGTCAGGTGGTCGTCGTGGACCAGCCTCTTTGGCATTTGCATTTTAGGGAGCCCCAGCAGAAGGCCAGCGTGTGAAGAGTGATAGGTACCAGGGTGTCCTCCCTCCCCGTATGTATGTTTGGTATCACAGTCTCTTCCTAAAGACCCCATCTCTTGGCAGGTGGCCTCTTCTACGGGCCTCTGGCTTGACTGGCAAGAACCTTATCTTTTCAGACCAGCCATGGCAAAAGACCCCCGGCTCTTTCTAACCATGCCTTTGTGTTTTCCTTGTAGATCACATCTCTCTCTCTCTCTCTCTCTCTCTCTCTCTCTCTCTCTCTCTCTCTCTGAATATCTTTCATTTGTTCTTTGACAATTTCACATGTGTATACTATGTATCTTGGTCCTATTAACCTTTCCACTTTGCCAGAACACGCCCCCAGCGCATACCCCTCCCATCTTCAAATTCTCTCGTTTATTTATCTTGTAACTGAGTCCAGTCAGTGCTTCCTGCTGGATGTTTGCCTATCTCGCTGGTTTGATCCTGTGTGAGTTACCATAGTTGTGGTGACTTCATGCCACACACACCTTTGAACCATCTATTAAACTTTCCTCAGTGGGTCCAACTGAAGAGTGATTTTATTTCCTGATGAGATCGGCTTATGCAAAGATGATGTGAATCCTGACTGCCCGTTCCAGATATGCAGGACGAAGGGTCCCAATTAGAATATGATTCCTTGGTGCAGACAGGTTGTCTTAATTCTTTATCAATGTGACGCTGACCTTGCCTGTCAACTTGACTACCCCTGGAAGCAACTAAAACCCAAGCAGCTGAGCATACCTGTGAGAGATTTTTTTTTGACTGGTTCCTTCAGAGTGGGAAGACCCACCCAAAACCTGGGCTACACCTTCTTGTGGCAACCCACATAAAAGGACATGGAAGAAGGAAGCTTTTACCTTTTGCCTGCTTGACCCACTCTCAAGGGCAGGTTCATCTACCCTGCTGCTGAGGTATTCCTTTGCTGGTACTAGAACCTGCCTCTTCAGGATTCTGATGTAGACTGACGATCAGAAGCTCTGTAGGAATTCTCCAGGGCCCCAGCACCAGACTGGGGTTGCTGAGAATACAGTCTGGACTGAACAACTCTAGGAATCTTGGCCTTTCCATCGGGAGACACCTGTTATTGGACTACATGACTGCAGCCTGTAAAACTCTCTAATAAATCCCCTTCGTGTGCATGCATGACTGTGTGCATACTCGTGTGTGTGTGCACGAGTGTGTAGGTGTGTATATTTGTTCTATCAGTCCTGCTCCTTTAGAGATCCCTGACTAATACAATCTCTTTTGGCTTGCTGTTTATTAGGGAGTCTTGAAGCTCTCCTATACTTTCCCAGTATCTGTTGGTCACAGAGGACCTTATAGAGTGGGGCTCCTACCCTAAGGTTCTGTAACCAGTACTGAAGTAGGTGACATTTCCAGGCCTAGCCCTGAGTGTTTATGTTTATGAAACTTTAAAATTCCGCACCTGCTTCTGTGGGTGACTCCTTTCTGACCACTGGCTGAGTAGGAAGGGTCTCAGCTGAGCAGAGGAAAGCTCCACCTTTGAATTGTTTTTCTTACAGCCACAGGAGTTCAGATTCATGGGCAATCTGCCCCTTCCTCTAGACTGATGTCCCTAGGGACAGGGCCTGTGTCCTTGTTTGGTCTGTGCTGCCAGCAGCCAGTCTGGAGACTGCCCACAGCAGGACTGAAAAGATCATTTGTGCAATGGTGGAAACTGTCCTCAGACAGCTGTAAAACCACAGCCCCAATTGAACATCCTCTCCTCTGCTCTCTGCCCAGTTTTGCTCCATAAATTAATGACTAGGGGGCTCTGGATCTTCAGGGAAGGCGATTCATCTTAGTCTGAAGACCCCTGCACGGGAGAAATGAAGCTTCCCATTATTTCCTTTAAATCAAAATAAATTGGATTCTGAATTCTCGCACGACTGGGTTGGTGGAAATGGGATCCCAGCCTTCCTGGAGAGTAAGAATGGAGCACCTCACAGACATCTGAACAGCGAGAGAGGAGACCCACACACACTGTCACAGTCACCCCAACTGCATCGGCCAGTGCAGCCATGATGGTTCGTCATGAGCTTGGCCCTGGGTTCTCTCCCAATACCAGGACACAGAGTGGAGGCCCTGACTTCTTAGGGTCCACAAACCCAGGGTCTCCCTCACTGTCTTTGGTGCCTCTGGCACTGCTGACACACTTTCCACAGAAGGAGACTGTCTTAGTCACTGTTCTGTTGCTGTGAAGAGACACCATGACCATGGGAACTCTTATAAAAGAAAGCATTTGAGTGGGGCTGGCTTACAGTTTCAGAAGTTTAGTTCATTATCCCCATGGCAGGGGATTCCGCAGCACACAGGCAGACATGATAGCTTAGAGTTCTACATCTGGATCCGAAGGCAGCAGGAAGAGACCCTGGGCTTGGCTTGGGCTTTTGAAACCTCAAGCCAATGACACACTTCCTCCAAAAAGACCACACCCACTTCAACAAGACCACGCCTCCTAATCCTCCTCAAGTAGTGCCACTCTCTGATAACCAAGCATTCAAATATATGAACCTATGGGGGCCATTTTTATTCAAACCACCACATTCCACTCCTTGGCTCCCATAGACTTGTAGTCATACCATAATGCAGAAATGCATTCAGTCCAACTTCAGAAGTCCCCATAGTCTGTAACATTCTAAAACTTATTTAAAAGTCTAAAGTTCAGAGTCCCTTCTGAGATTCATGCAATCTCTTAAGTGTAATCCCCTGTTAAATCAAAATCAAAAAGCAGATCATACACTCCAACATATAATGGCACAGGATATACATTACCATTCCAAATTGTGGGGAAGGAAGTGTGGCAAATAAATACTGGACCAAAGCAAGACTGTAAACCAACTGGGGAAACTCCAAACTCTTCATTCTCCATGTCTGATGTCAATAAGTTCTTCAGAACGCCAACTCTTTTCAGCTTTGTTGACTGAAACACACTTCTTTCTCTTGGGCTCGTTCCCCTCCCTGTTGGCAGCTCTCCTCGGCAGGTATCCCAAGGCTCTGGCTTCTCTGATATATTGGAGTCCACAAGGCAATACAGGCTTCACCTTCACAGCTTCACACAATAGCTTCCCTGGGCCTCCATGCAGGGACACCTCTGACACACACCTAGCCTGAGCAGCTTTCCTTAGTCGCAGAGGGAGATTCCACAACCCCTTTCTTCTGTCCTCGACTCTAAAGCCAGAACCATGTGACAGCAACTGCCAAGTTCTGCTGTTTTCTGGGGCTGGAACGTGCCACCCCATTCATGTACATTTTCATCAGCTTTCTGTTTTTGATGGTTTCTTTCACCGTTTAAGCTCCCCCACACTGTAATATTGTTACTAATTATTTGAGAATTTTGTACAAAGGACCCTGATCACACTCACTTCCCATTCTCCCCAGGCCCCCCCTCCTACCCTTGTACCCCCCCAAAAAAAAAAAAAAAATCAAAGTCAATTTGTGTTGCCCATACACTCACTGGAGCATGGCCAAACTCCCAGAGGCCAGCCCCTTGAAGAACACTGAGTCCTTACTGAGTCCTTATCCCCGGCCCCACTAGAAGTCATCATCTGTGAAGAGCTACACTTTAGCGCCTTTATTACATTTTTTACTTTCTTTTTATTTGTTCTGTGTGTCTTTCACATCATGCATCTTGATCCCATTCATTTCCCCATCCCTTCTCATATGCCCTCTGCCCCTGCTACCCCCAACCAAATAAAACAAAATTTAAGAGCAAAAAAAGAAAAAGGAAAAAATTAAAAATCTCGTCATGGAAGCTGCAGTGTGACACAGTGAGTCACCAGTAAACCCTTAGACTATACATCTTTACTTGTAAGTGTTCATTGCAAAGAGTCATTGGTCTGGTTCGAGGCCTGTGGTTTCTACTACACTATCAATGCTGGGCCCTCATGGGGACTCTTCTTGGTTATCCTGTAGTTGCCCTGTGTCGTGGAGATCCTGTAGCTTTGGGTCTGTTGGTCAGGACCCTTCACGTGCTCTATTGGATCATAGACGGGGTGAGCCAATCCATAACCCTGGTTCTGGGCCTGGGTAGTTGCAGGGTTGGTCACCCAGCCAAGTCTCCCCTGTCCTCACCCCTAGGGTGAGCGCTCCAGCATTGTCCCAGCTAGTTCCACCCTTGCAGCAATGAGCAAAGGGCAGGGTCAGTTCTGCTTTCACATCCTCAGGGTCGGCTCTCCCACACCTACACCTTCAGGGCCAGCTCTACTGTGGTGCCCAGGTGTGGTACAGGGTGCATTCTCCTGAGTGCTGCTGCTGCTGGTGAGGGGCAGGGACATCTCTCACACTCCCATAACCCCAGGGCCAGCTCCTTCACCTGTCCCTGGCACCGATGGGTGGGGTAGGGTCGGGTGGAGGAGGGCATCTCATCTCACCTGTGCCATCACATGTCAGATGAGTAATGGGCACAGCCCCCCCCAACATCAGGGCTGGGTCACCCACACCTCTGACAACAGTGCCAGCTCTGCTGTGCTGCCAAAGTGGGGAGCAGGGCCTGCTTTCCTGAGTGCTGCAGCTGGTAGGGGGAGGGTCAGCTCTCTCGTCTGTTGCAGGCAGTAAGGGGGCGGGTAAGGAGGCATCTCTCCCCCACCCACACCGCCACATGATGGTAGTAGGAATAGTTCTCCCACGCTTACAGCCTCGGGGCTGCTCATCCACACCTCCATCAACAGGGTTGGCTCATTTGTGTTGCTCAGGTGAGGTGCAGGGCCTGCTCTCCAGAGTGTTGCAGCTGGTGGGGGGCAGGGATGGCAGGGACAGCTCTCCCACTCTTGTGACATCAGGGCCAGTTCTCTCACGTGCCCCAGGTGTTGATGGGTGGGGGTCATGGGAGGGCAACTCCCCCCCCACCCAGTCCATGGTATCACAAGACAGATGAGTAATGGGGACAACTCTCCCGTGCTCACAGCCTCGGGGCTGGCTCACCCGCACCTCTGCTAACAGGGTTGGCTCTATTGTGCTGCCCCAGAGAAGTACAGGATTTATCATAGTTTTTTAAAAATAATTTATTTTCATTTCATGTGTATTCATATTTTGCCTGCATGTACATCTGTATGAAGCTGGTGGATCCCCTGAAACTAGAGTTAGAGGCAGTTATACACTGCCATGTGGGTGCTGGGAATTGAACCTGGGTCCACTGGAAGAGCAGCCAGTGAGCCATCTCTCCAGCTCCTTTATCACAGTTTTTAAGGACTCTCTTCAATATCTTCCTATCTGGACTGTTTCTTTTTTTTGGGGGGGGGGTTGCAGTTAGGGGAAGAGATTGTGTCAGCAGCCTTCAATGCCTCTCGTTCTCAGTTATGAGTCCATAGTCATCAATACCACTGCAAAAGAATCTTCCCTGCCTGTGGCAGCATGGATTGTGGACATCAACATGGCCTATGGTGGTAGCATGGACCACGGAAGTCTTTCAAGGAGCCTTAATCCAGGGAACAAACCATTCTTTATCTCTGTATGCTGTCTAGAGTCAAGGTGATTGCATGGTTGGACAGTGTGTCCAGGGGCAGGACCTGCTTGAACTCCAGGCTGCTGTACACCCCCCAGTCCTCAGTGCTGACCACCCTGCAGGCACCCCGGGTATGGCCATGATGCTTGCAGCCTGGGCAGTGCCTCAGCCCCGGGCTTTCCTCTCTCCCAGCAGCACTGGCAGCAGCAGTGGTGGCTCCATGCAGGTCCAGTGGCAGCACTAGCTTAGCAGGCAGCGATGGGGAGAAGCAGGCCTGGGGGTGGCCTGAGCCTCCCTGTGGCCCCGGGACCTGCCCTACTCATCAATAGCATGCTCCTTTATCTCCTGTGGCTGTGATCCCATACCTGTTGCCTCTCTCCAACAGGCATGCTGCTCCTACCTGCCATAGCTTTTCTAGTCCTATGAAACCACTTTTTAAAAGCATCTTCCCATACCACCTGCCCTTCCCCCCAAACCCTTGAAACAGGATTTCTCTATATAGCCCTGGATGTCCTGGAACTCACTCTGTCAACCGGGCTGGCCTCAAACTCAGAGATCTGTCTGCCTCTGCCTCCCGAGTGCTGGAATTAAAGGTGTCTACCATCACTGTCTGTCGCAAGACTTGCCTTTTTTTAGCTGTTTCAATATACTGTAGACTCTGCAGGCTCATCCTCTGCCACATCACCACATCATCTCCCTGCCACTGCTGCTTAAGCTTTTTAAAAATTCCTTTCTACAAGTTGGAAGCTTAGCTGGGTAAGGTCTTGTCCTGAGGCCACTCCTTCCTTTATTCCACTTAGCATCAGGCTTTTCTTAAACTTTTTATCACCTTGAGAACTGGACTCAGCTCCATTCCACTTCCTGGTGCTCCTTTTCTCCTCAAACTGTATGTTTTGTATTTTTCCTTTCTCAGCTTGCTCCTTTTCATTATAGAGCTGTGCAAGAGTGGCCCTAATAACCACACCACAGAGTCAATCCTACGCTGCCTTGAAATCTCCTGTGCCAATGACAGTAATCCAAAACTCTTCATTTAGCCTCAGACATTTTTTTTGGACAAGGACAGAAAGTAGCCACATTCTTTGCCAAATGGTTTGTAGGCCACTTACTAATATTCTTCTGCTCTGAAACCTCTTAAGCTAGGCCATCATAATCTACATTGCTCTCAGCACCACTGACTTTCATGTTCCTACTCAGATGGCCCAAGAAGCCCCACTTACAGCCTTCAGCTGCTTTCCTAATCCAAATCCACATTCTGCCAACAAGCAGCATAGTTAGGCCTGTCACAGGAACACCCCACTCCTGGTATCGACTTCTGTCTTAATCAGTGTTCTATTGCTGTGAAGAGACACCATGACCAAGGCCACTCTTATAAAGAAAAGTGCTGTGGATATCACTCTGTATCAATAAAAACTGATTGGCCGGTAGCCAGACAGGAAGTATAGGCGGGACTAACAGGGAGGAGAATTGAGGAAGAAGGAAGGATAGGGGAGACTGCCTGGAGCCACCACCAGGACAAGGAAGATGTAAAGTACCGGTAAGCCATGAGTCACGTGGCAAAGTAGAGATTAATAGAAATGAGCTAAATATAAGAGTAAGAGCTAGACAATGGTAGGCCTGAGCTAATGGCCAAGCAGTTTAAATAATGTAAGCGTCTGTGTGTTTATTTTATAAGTGGGTTCCGGGACTGGTGGGACTTGGGAGCTGGAGAGAAATTCTCCAGCAACAGAAAAGCATTTAATTGGGGCTGGCTTACAGTCTCAGAGGTTCAGTCCATTGTCATCATGGAGGGAAGAATGGCAGCATGCAGGCAGACATGGTGGTGAGAGTTCTATATCCTGATTTGAAGGCAGCAGGAAGAGAGACTCTGGGTTTGGTATGTGCTTTTGAAACCTCACAGTATAGTCCCAGAGACACGTTTTCTCCAACAAGGCTGCACTGCCTAATCCTCCCCAAGTAATGCTGCTTCCTGATGACCAAGCATTCAGATCCACGAGCCCGTGGGGACCATTCACTCAAACCCCACAGCACCTCACACTCCTCTCCTGTATAGCACACTTTCTCTGTGGGTTCTGTCTTGAGTTCATTATCACAATGCTTGCTCCCTAGACAGAAGTGCAGGTAGCAACAACTTTGGAGTCTTATGACCCTTTCACAGGGGTCACCTACAACCATTGGAAAAAACACAGATATTTACATTATAATTCATAACAATAACAAAACTGTAGTTGTGAAATAACAGTGAAAATAATTTTATGGTTGGGGGTCACCATAACATGAAGAACTGTATTAAGGGTCACAGCATTAAGAAGGTTGTAAATCACTGATTTGGAGGTGGAGTCTAGGTGGAGGAAGTAGGCAGCTCAGGCCCCTTCCTGCCTCACTTCCTTCGTCTGGTCTGCTGTGGTGTAATCAGCTGCCTTCCACAGCATGCTTCCACTGCAGTGCTCTGGCCAAGTACGTGGGACCATGTGACCACAGACTGAGCCCTCTGAAATAGTGAGCCAAAAGAAACATTTCTTTCTTTAACATTTAGATTTTCTTTTTGTTTTGAGACAGGATCTCACTATGTAGCTCAGGCTGGCCTCAAATTTGCAGCAATATGAGTGGTGGAACTATAGGTATATGTTACCACATCTGGTCATAAGTTCTGTAAAATAGAGTGTCTGTAAAACAGGACACAGGAGCTGCTTACCTCTGAGGGACAATTGTGGTGGCACACATCTGTAGTCCCAGCACTTGGGAGATGGAGGCCAGCCTCAGCTACATAATAAGTTAGAGGCTTGGGCTATATGAGACCATATCTTTTTTTTTTTTTCCAGAGCTGAGGACCGAACCCAGGGCCTTGCGCTTGCTAGGCAAGCGCTCTACCGCTGAGCTAAATCCCCAACCTCGAGACCATATCTTTGTTTTGTTTTGTTTTGTTTTTTGTTTTTTTGTTTTTTGAGACAGGGTTTCTCTGTGTAGCTTTGTGCCTTTCCTGGATCTCGCTCTGTAGACCAGGCTGTCCTCGAACTCACAGAGATCCGCCTGGCTCTGCCTCCCGAGTGCTGGGATTAAAGGCGTGCGCCACCATCGCCCGGCTCCGAGACCATATCTTAACCTCCCTTCTGCCACACACACACACACACACACACACACACACACACACACACACAAACACACACACACACACATTCACACAAGCGCACACATGCATGCACACACACATATACACACACAGGCATATGCACACACAGTATACACACACAGTACACACACACACACATGCATGCATACATGCACAAACACACATAAGCATATGCCCCACCACCACCACCCACACCCCTGTGCAGCACTCTTAAATTTCTAGTTGTCTTTTAGGACAAAGCATTGGGCTGGCAATGGGCCATGTGTTCAGGCCAGTCTGTGCTGGTTGCATTGTCAAACATTTTGAATTTGCTTTGTAGCTAGGCATTTGTATTGGAGGATGAGACAATTGCCCTCTGAGACCTCAGACCCCTCCCAGCTTCATGATATAATAAATAGCAGCTGAACCATTGCTAATGCCTAACCTCCCTTCTTGTTCAAGATCCTTAACTTACCACAAATTCCTTGTTCTGGTTCTACCCATACCTTTTATCCCAAACTCACAAGGAACGCTCTCCCATTCAGCCACTTCCCTTTGTTACGCCCAGATCACGGGGATCCCCAAAAGACCACCACGGAGACCGAATCCCATATGTAAAAGAAAAGAGCCTTTATTTCAAGCTCGGAGCTTGAACTCTGTCTGTCTGACACAGTGGTGAGAGCAGAGACCCCAGAGCCCAGGCAGGGTGGGGTTTTTATCATAGCAGAGGTTGGGGTGAGGGGATTTCCAGGGTTCAGGACCCCCATTGGCTGACATTTGTCTAGGGGTATAGGTGTGTGCTGGGAATGTTTGGAACGTCAGGTATTTCCCCTTAGATGCAGGACTCCCTGGGTGGGGTCAGCTCATGGCTTTTCTGGATCCGAGTGTTGCCTACTGGTAAGCCTATTGTAGAAGCTGTGTCTGGGCCCCTAAGCCTGTCATGGCAGCTGTGTGGTCGAGCTGTTTTGGGCTCCCCACACCTTTCCCGAATGCCTGATCTCACCAGGTCTCCACCATGTTGAAGTTGCCATCTTGTCTTCCTAGGCAGCGAGGGAGTGTCCTGTGCCTTTGGTTTCTGTTGCTCAGGGCCTTGGTGGGAGTTTGGACCTGTCTGAGGGGCTGGGGGTGGGAGTGCTGGCCTCTCCCTCCGTTCTGATGGGGATTTCTCCAGGATGCCTAGCTCTCACTCTGCCTTCCTATGGGAGCTCATTTGCTCTGCACTTTTTGGGGGTGCACTTTTGCATGCAGTACCCATAGTGACCAGAAGAGGGTGCTGTATCCCAGGGACTGGAGTTAAAGATAACCACATAGTGATGTGGGTGCTGGGAATCTGACCCAGGTCCTTTGTAAGAGTAGCCAGTGTTTGTAACCACTGGGCTATCTCTCCAACCATAGCAATGGCTTTTAAAGTAACATTTTCAGATAATGAAATAGTCTCATCCGTGACAGAAGGTTTGGAACACATACATGCATAGCGTCACAGGCTCCCTCTGTCTGTCTGTTCACGCGCTGTAAATCTTTCACTTCAGTGAACTTGCTCATCTCAGGAGGCTGGGTGACTCCATTCTTCCAGTTGCTCAGTCATTCTGGAATCTACTTTCTCACTCTCAAGTCAGATCGATCAACAAACGCTGTCTTCAGACCCCACTTAGGCGCTGATCCCTTTTCCTAACACTCTGCTCCTCTCCTGATTCAGACCATAGACAGCTCTCACCTGACCGCTGGGCTGCACAGTCGATCTATGGCCAGGAACCTCCTAACGGTTTGAATGAGAATGTCTCCCATAAGTTCAGATATTAGAACACGTTGTCCCTAGTTGGTGGTGCTTTTGGGGGAGGTTTAGGAAGTGTGGCTTTGTTAGAAGTATGTCACTGGGGGTGAGGTTTGGGTGCTTAGGGCTTTGTTCTACTTCCAGTTCACTTTCTGCTTCATGCTAGTGGACGAGGATGTGAGCTCTCAGCTTCCTGTTCCTGCCGCCATGCCTGCCACTACGGCAACTTCCCACAATGGATGGAGTCCAGGCTGCTCAGCTCCACTTAGGTACACCAGACCATGTGGGCACAATGCTGTTGCCCTCATGGTGAGACAAAGCACATTGAGAATAGGAAACTGGGACCAGGTATAACCTTCAAGGCACACCACAATAATCATGATTCGTGGTGCTAGGCCCTCCTCCTGAAGTTTCCAGAACATTCTAAAAAAGCACCACCACTAAGCACTCATCGAAGGAACCTTTTGGGGACGAGGTACTCCATATCCAAGCCATGACATCGTTTAAACAGATCTGAACTTCTAGTTGGCTTCCTTGCTGGTTCTTTGGCTAGAAAGGGACACTTTTGTGGCCATGATGTATTTTGTTTTCTTGTACATTTTGATGTTTAGTGTTGCAGATTTAAAAAAAATCTTGGCTATAGGTCTAGCATATTTAAAATAAAGAGAAAATCCAGAGCATGTGCTCTCAAGTCTTCCTTAGGTCCTTGGGTCCCCAGACAGCACAACTTTTCCTTTCTTCATTGCTGATCTATTTCTGTTTGTCTTATGATGATTTTATGTATCATGGAAAGGGTTTGAAATTGAGCCTATGGCTCTTAGTATCTTTGGGGGAACTGATTCAAGGGACCCCCCCTAAGATATTCAAATCCACCAATGCTCAAGTCTCTTATGTAAAATGATACCGTATCTACATATAGCCTACACACAACCTTCTATATACTTTAACAAAGTATTTTTATTTAAAAAAATTGTGCACATGAGTGCAGTGCCTGTGGAGGCCAGCAGAGGGTGTCGGATAATTGAAGCTGGAGTTAAAGGTG
Organism: Peromyscus aztecus; assembly: GCA_902168405.1. Taxonomy (NCBI): domain Eukaryota; kingdom Metazoa; phylum Chordata; class Mammalia; order Rodentia; family Cricetidae; genus Peromyscus; species Peromyscus aztecus. The sequence continues at coordinate 20,133 of CABHPQ010156317.1, read as the reverse complement.
GTTGTGAGTTTCCCTGCCCAGTGTGGGTGCACTTGGGTCCTCAAGAAGAGCAGGAAGTGCTCTTAGCTCCTGAATCATCTCTCCAACCCTTCCTCCTGCATATTTTAAACCATCTCTAAGGTACCTGTATTACTTAACATCAGAGAACCTGCATATGTGGTGCAAGCATGTCTGAAGGAGTCTGTCGTTTGACTGGTGGTGATCCGCACCACTTTACATGGTGAGGCTGTGTCATAATAACCACGTGAGCAAGCGTTTCACACATACAGCTGTGCAACTGTACACTGGCTGCTGCTTACACTGAGGCTACCAAAGTAAGGCTCTATGACCGGCAGTGAGGTCGTTTGCACTGAAGTTTTGTGCTGTGGATGATTGATTGATAAATAAAACACTGATTGGCCAGTAGCCAGGCAGGAAGTATAGGCAGGACTAGCAGAGAGGAGAATTGAGAGAACAGGAAGGCGGAGAAGAGGAGACGCCAGCCTGCCATCCAGGGAGCATCATGTAAAGGCAGCAGGTAAAGCCACGGAACACGTGGTGACATATAGATTAACAGAAATGGGCTGAGTATGAGAGTAAGAGCTAAGACAATGGTAGGCCTGAGCTAATGGCCAAGCAGTTTAAATAGCATAAGTATCTGTGTGTTTATTTTATAAGTGGGCTATGGGACTGCCGAGGCTTGGCGGGACCCGGAGAGAAAAACTCCAGCTACAGTTTTGCATTCCCTGGTTGTGTGGCACTGCCTGGTGGCCAGTGGATCCTCTTTCTGGCCTTGATTCATTCTATGGCTCATCTCAGGTCTGCAATTTCTGTTCACCTGCACCTCTGCCTGGGCTTACAGCAAGTCTAGAAGAAAATTCCAGACTTTCCAGTGAGGTGGGCATATCTTGTAGGGTCAGCCTGATCACAGCCTAATCTTAGCCATCTCTGCCTCTTCCTTTTAATTCTGTTGTTCTTGAGACAGGGTCTTGCCATGTCATCCATGTTGACTCCAAACTCATGATCCTCCTGCCTGGGCCACATTGAGTTCTGAGACCTGTCCCACCACCAAGGCCAACTTCCAGCTCTTTCTCTCCTGAAGAAATAGGGCTGGAGAGATGGCTCAGTGGCTAGCAGCATTGGCTACTTTTCCAGAGGACCTGGGTTCAATTCCCAGTACCAACATGGCAGCTCACAACAGCCTTCCAGGGGATCTGACACCCTCTTCTGGCCTCTGCTAGAAACCAGACACACACCCAGTACACAGTACACATACTTAAATGCAAAGAAAATGCCCCCATACACAAAATAATAAAAATTTTAAAGGAAGTTGATGCCGTTAGACATACAGGCTGCTTGTTCTGCCCAGCCCATTTTCCCGTGCACACAAACAGTTCCTACAGGCTGTGACTTGTCTTTCTCTTATGGATCCTTTCTCTTATGGATCATAATTTGCTGTCCTCCCACCCCACCATCCCTTTTGCTTAAATCAACATTCTGGAATGTTCTACCACGACAAGCCAAGGCCTTTCTTCCAGGCAGTGCTTTTACATTTGGGTGTTTAGGAAACTACCTTCCTGTGCACCCATTTGGGGTGCTGGTCTGACCTCACCTTATGGGAATTACATGAAGGTCAATATCAAAGTGCAAAGGAACAGAGTCTCACCTGAGTAAAGGAAATCACGTGGGCAAGCCAGATGCCTGAGTGGGCAAATGCTTGCTGCCAAGCCTGATGATCTGAGTTGATTCCTGGACCCACATGATGGAAGGAGAGAATTGACTCTCACAAGTTGTTCTCTGACAACACACACACACACACACACACACGCACGCACGCACGCACGCACACACGCACGCACGCACACACACACGCACAAATGTCAAAAATGTAAATTATGTTTGAGTATATGTGTGATGGGTGCACACGTATGTGCACACGTGTGTGTGTGTGTGTGTGTGTGTAGGTCAGAGGACAGCCTGTGGGAGAGTTCTCTCCTTCCACCATGTGAGTGCCAGGGATCCATCTCAGGATTTTGGTCTTGGCACAAAGTTCCTTTGCCTGCTGAGAGGCTCACCAGCCCAATAAATGTATTTTTTTTTTTTTAAAAAAAGCATATAATGTGCCTCCCCACAAGAATTTCCCAGACATGCCATGAAAGTGGCCACAAGTCCTTGATATAATATTTAGTCAGTCTCCCAAGAAATAAAAGCGGACCAAGTCTCCCAGGATATATGAACAACATATCAAAACCCATCAAGAAAAGCGTAGTATATGTTACAGGTGGCCAGCTTTCACCAGACAGGCCACACTGGGAGACCTCCAGAGGCCCAGCTGCTACACATTGACATCCCTTTTGCGCCGTACTTCTGCTTAATGAAAGAAAGCTCGGGTGAGTTTCCTTTCACATCTTGATCCAGACGACATGAAAAGATGCGGCCAGCTCATGCTCCAATGGAAGCATCACATTAATATCTTATGGGAACCGGGAACCGGATCACAACAGTGGGCACAGCTGGAGCCCAGTGGGATGCAAAATCAGAAGCGACTGTGTGAGGATGCTGTAGAATGATAATTCTTGAGCTTGATTTGGCTATTCCATTGTGTCCAGAATCCAAACAACCGAACTCTGTGTGCGTCTCAGTGACGTGCCTGAATTTCCAACTTCGCATGTAGAGGGAGTGAGAGCCCTTCCGATAAACACTTGAAAGGATGGAACTCAGTGGGGGGTGTCACCTAGTTGATACATTAAAATTTCCCTTATTTCAATGAGGACACTCCATGAATAAAGTTCCCAAGCAGAAGATGGCATCTAAACTATAACTATAGAAATATCCAAGTGCCCCCGGGTGGCATCTCCTCTTTCTGTTCTTGCCATTACTTTGGGACTTGAGTGGAATCTAAAGGATGTCCTTGTCCCCTGCCTGGGTTCAGAAGCAATGGACGTGTGAAGCAGGAATGAGGTGCGTGGAGACGGGCTCTCACCTCCACGGCTATAGCAATTGATTGACGGAGTGGGCAGACATCCCGGCTCCACGGCTCCACTGGCTCCCTGAAGCCGTGTAGTCCTTGACTATCACCGGAGGGCAAGTCTGTACCAGACTCTTAATGCAGGATTCCTGCTGTGAACTGGTCCTGAGGATAAATATGGATAGATTGTTCCAGTCAGTCATGAAGTAGGGACCAACGCCCATGACCCCCGTTTGGCCCATGGCAGGGTAAGTGGAACAAAGGCCAGAGGCTTTTAGAAAAGGAAATTTCCCATGAGAGTCAAATATATAAGAAACACAAGGTTCCTGATGGATGTATTTCTATTTTGTCTTTTGGGTTTTGGTTTTTTGAGACAGTTTCTCTATGTAGCCCTGGCTATCCTGGAACCCGCTCTGTAGACCAGGCTGGCCTTGAATTCAGAGATCCACCTGCCTCTGCCTCCCGAGTGCTGGGTAACGGCCTGTGCCTGGCAATGGATGCATTTTTAAACTTTTATAAGGATTTAATTTTTATGTATGTGTGTTATGCCACATGTGCACGGTTGCAGCAAAGGGCAGAGGAAGGAGTTGGAACTTCTGGAGCTGGAGTTACAGGTTGTTACGAGCTGACTGATGTGGGTGCTGGAAACTGAACTTGGATCCTTCTGCTGTAAATGCTCTTGACCTGTGAGCCATCTCTCCAGCTCCAGGATGTGTTTACTTTTTCAATGTTGCAGGCAGGCTCTAGGCCTGGCCTCGATGACCTCACATGACTTCTCTCATTGCCACAGCAACATACCTCACAGAAGCAACCTAAAGGTGAAGGGTGTGGTGATATTTTATTTGTGCACCCCAATAAAGCTTATCTAGGGATCAGAGGACAAAGCCAGCTACTATATTAAACATAGAGGTCAGGCAGTGGTAGCACACGCCTTTAATCCTAGCATTTGGGAGGCAGAGATTCATCCATAGTTCAAGACCACACTGGGAACAGAGCCAGGCGTGGTGGCACAAGCCTTTAATTCCAGCACTAGTTAACCATAGACGTCTGGAGGTCTGTACAGACAGACAGGAAGTGATAGAGCTGGGCAGAAAGAGGAAGTGACGTAGCTGGGCGGAGAGAGGAAGTAAGGTGGCAGGGCACAGAAAGGTATATAGGTGTGAGTATACAGGAAGTAGCTCTCTCTGTAGGGGAAGGACTTGGTAAGGTGAGGTTGGTTGTGGCTTGTTCTATCCCTCTGGTCTTCCAGTTTTTACCCCAATATCTAGCTCCGCATTTTTTTATTAATAAGACCATATAACAGTTTGTGTTACAGAAGAGGTTTGTTCTTGCTCAGGCTTTCTGAGGGTGCAGTCCACTGTGATAGGAACAGCATGGAGGCTGGCATGTTTTCATCCAGAGTGACGAGAGCTTGTGGCTGCCATTGATTACACTGTGGCCACCCAGGAAGCAGAGTAGTCTGTTAGAACAGGAGGTGGGTATAACTGTCAGAGGTCCACCCCAGCAGCCCAGGGCCGTCCACCTGCTAAGTACTGCATCCTAAAGGTTCACAATCTCCCGCTACAGCATCCCCAGTGTGGACCAAGTGCTCAGAAGCTGAGCCCGGGGAGGGGAGCATTTCACATGGAAGCCACTGAACCAGCAACAGCCTTAGGTGACCAGCTAGGCACAGTAGACTCGATTGTATATTATTTCCAAGACAAGGTCGTCAAGGGCGTACAGCCCACCGTGGGGGCCACACTCTTGTTCTCTTCCTCTTCCTTGTTCATTTGGAGGGAAGCTGGTAGCCATGCTTGGAGTGGTCTTGAGCTGACAATTATTCAGGAAGGAACAGAAGCCTCAACAGATACCCAGTGGGGACTTGAGTTGAATGAATATGGATTTTTGCCTTCATGGGTAAATGTCCCTAGTCGAGCCGTGGGATTTGAATCCCAGGAAACGCTTGAATGTGCACACAGTAGAGACCCTGAGCTAGAATCACCCAGCTAAACTGCACCCCGAATTCTGACCCTTAGAGACCGTATGAGACAACCAACCCATGTTTTTTTAAGCTCCTAGGCTTGGGGACACCTCTATGCTAACAGTTTTTACTGTGGTCTGGGGACTGTGGGAGTCCTTGTGGAAGACATGGGGCGTGGGGAGGAACTGCCTTGTGTAGAGGCTCCTCACAAAGCTCCCTATGCCTGCTCTGAGAAGTCAGTGAGATACTGTCCATTTTCCAGTAGCGGGAACTACAACTTGGAGAGATTGGGGGTCACGGTCGAGGTGTTCAAAAGCTGACAGAATTTTGGTTGCCTGTAACGCGTTGAGTCTCATTCATTTCTAGATGTGTGAGATGGAAAATGAGACTCAGCCCGGCTCTCCAATGGGGACACAGAAGTAGCAGGATCTAGAGTGTCAGCCCGGCAGGTATGCTTGGCCTGGAATGAGGGCCCAGGCCCCTTCTGCGTCTTAAGATGATTTTAAGATGTCTTATCTTTGACTTCAAGGGTCAAATGTCTCCTGAGAGGTCTTGGTAGCATGAGCAGCCATTGTGACTGAGAAATCCAATTTAAAGACGCAGCCTTGGCAACTGGCAGGGCCTGGACAGTTTAGCTCTTTGGAGGATGCCCACACAGTGGATCACTTCCATTCTGCAGCATCTTCCTCTGGTCACATGTTAGCATGTGCCATCTCCTAATTTTTTGGCTGCTTTATTTACTGCTATCTTTAAGTAAACAGCACCACGGGAAAACACAATTTAGAAATTTTTAAATTTATTTTTAACTGCCCCTCCCCATGTGTACATGTGTGTGCATGCATGTCCAAAGGCCAGAAGAAGGTGCCAGAACCCATCCGACCTGGGTCCTAGGAACAGAGTTCTAATCCTCTGCAAGAGTGTTCTTAACCACCATGGATGCTCTTAGCCACTGACCCATCTCTCCAGAGCCTCATATTTTATTAGTGTGTGTGTGTGTGTGTGTGT